>VZRI01011735.1:32738-56811 GCA_013397515.1 Upupa epops | reverse complement strand
TGTGTCTGTCAGTCTCTCAGGGACTGAGGGGTTGTGTTGGGGTGGGGATGGTTGGATTCAGTGATCTAGGAGGTCCCTTCCAACTAGGGTTATTCTGTGATTCTCTAATAACCTCCATCATTTGCAAACACAGTGGGAACCCTCTGCTGAGAACGTGGAAAGGTGCTGAGCAGAACCCCACCCCAGGCAGCCACCACTGGAGGTTTAGGATAAACATGTTTATTAGGAGTTCTAGGCACATGCTTGGCACCTCTGTCTGCACAACAGAGCCCACAGCCAGCATCTGGTTACGGTGTGGGGTTTTGTTTGGGAAGAGGCGTGGGAATTGCACAAAGCCCGGTTGTGCAAGCTAAGCTCTGCCACACCTGAGATGTAAAACTCCCGCTGGGAGTTTTAAGGAATTCTGAGAGAGAAAGAGGGGAAAAGGAACTGAAAACCACGGAGCTGGCTACTCACTTCTTTTTTCCTTCTTCTTGAATTTTCCTTTCTTCTTCCCATGCTCCTTTTCATCATCAGATACTATATCGGGAGGCTCATGCAAGCTGTCGTGAGGTGGCGACGGCTCGCCAGTGCGGTACAACCCGGGGAATTTGGTAGGGCTGATCTCCTCAGAGCTGGGAGTACGAGCCAGGCCCCCGCTGTGTTCCACCCTGCGGTGCTCACTGGGGCTGCTGGTGGGAGGCAGGAAGCACTCGGTCATTCTGATTCCCTGATAGCAGAGTGAAATCTTCTGCTACCTGTCCATCACACCTGCAGTGGGGAAAACAAGAACCATGTCAGGGTCAGGTATTCTAAATACTTCAAACTTTGCACTACAGGACTTCAGGCTGTGCAATACTTATCAAATACCCACTTTCAGATAGAGATTTGTCTGGAAGCTCCAAGTGTTTGTGAGCACTTATCATGGAATCCTAGAGTGTTCCAGGCTGGAAAAGACCTCCAGCGGTCATCTAGCCCAACCTCCCTACCCCAGCAAGGACATCTCTACTTAGGTCAGCTTGCTCAGAGCATCATCAAGCCTGACCTTCAATGACTCCAGGGATGGGGCCCCTACCAGCGCCCCAGGCCCCCCTTTCCAGCCATCAACCACCCTCACAGTGAAGAGCTTTTTTCTAATCTCCAGCCTCAGTCTCTCCTTTCCCAGCCTGAACCCAGTGCTCCCTGTTCTATCCATACAAACCCTTTGGAACAGACCTTCCCCTGCCTTCATGAGGGCCCCCTTCTACTACTGGAAGGTCAAAAGGTCCCCCTGGAGCCTTCTCTTCTCCAGGCTGAACAGCCCCAGCTCTCTCAGTCTGTCCTCACAGGAGGGGTGCTCCATTCCCCTGGTCAGATTGGTGGCCTCCTCTGGACCTGCTCCAATCTGTCTTCACCTTTCTAGTGCTGGGGGTTCCAGAACCTGGATACAGGACTCCAGGTGAGGTCTCACCAGGGCAGAGTAGAGGGGCAGAATCCCCTCTCTTGGTCTGCTGGCCACAGCTCTTTTGATGCAGTCCAGGATGGGATTGGCCTTCTCAGCTGCGACTGCACACTGGTAGCTTGTGGCCAGTTCTTCATCCACCAGCACCCCCAAATCCCTCTCCCAGGACTGCTTCTCGGGAGATCCTCTCCCAGCCAGTACTGATGATGCCGTTTACCCCTGCCCAGGTTCAGGACTCTGCATTTGGCCTTGTTTGATGTCATCAGGTTCATCTGGGCCCACCCTCCAGCCTATCCAGGTCTCTCTGGATGGCCTCCTGTCCCTCAGGCAGATCAACTGCACCCCACAGCTTGGTGTCATCTGCAGACTTGCTGAGGGTGCCCTCAATGCCTCTGTCAATGTCATCGATGACTAGAGCGAACAACTTAATACAGAGATCCTTTTCCTCCTCCCTAAGTCTCTTTCACAGATGCAAATAAGAACCTGTTGCAATAAGGGACAAGAAGTTAAGGCAAATCCATCTTCTAATTATGCAAATGCAAATTAAAGGAGGTAGAAAGAGAAGGTTCAGTTTTTCTGGGACACAATTGACTGTGAAGAGGCTACACCAGCTTCTACAAACTCCTGCTGCCAGTGGTAACTGGTGAGAGGGAAAAAAATCAGGGAAGTGCCCAGCATTTTGAGAAGGAATGCTCTTCCAGGCTGATCCTTCTGTCGGCTTCATCCTCTCAGCCCTGACCCTTTCCTGCCTCAGCTCTGACTCCTCCTCTACAGGCACCTGACTTCAAATCACTTCTCAGCCGAGCACAGCTTCAACTCCCCAGGTTTCACTTTGTTCCTAGTGCGCTCCCCCCAGTGTAAAGCATCGGTCTCCATCTCCCAGTGACAGTTCTCCCACTGCTCCTGTGCTCATTTCTCCTCCACCCTCAGTGTATCACGCACATTCTTCATCTGCTTTGCTCTCACTACTGCCTTCCCCACTCCTGCTCTTTATTCAACTGGTTCCCATTTGCCTGGATAAAGTTACCAAGTCTCAGAGAAAGGCCTGGGTTTGAAGGGATCATCCAAGCTCATCCAGTGCCACTCCCTGCAGTGAGCAGAGGCATCCCCAATCAGCAGGGTGCTCAGAGGCCCAAGGTCCAACCTGACCTGGGATGCTGCCAGGGATGGAGCTTCTCCCACGTCTCTGGGCAACCTGGGCCAGGCTCTCCCCACCCTCAGCAGCAACAAGCTCTTCCTTCTCTCTAGTCTGAATCCTCATCTTCCAGTCATTCCTCATGGTCATCATTCCTCATCCACCATCACCCCTTGTCCTGGCACAGCAGCCCCTGCTCCAAAGTCCAACCCCACCTCTCTTACCAGCCCCTTTAAGCCTGGAAAGGCTGCACTAAGGTCTCCCCAGAGCTTTTCTTCTCCAGGTGACACCCCCCCCCCAACTCTCCCAGCCTGGCCTTACAGCAGAGGGCTCCCCACTCAAGAGTAGCAGTTGTGGGGCCTGCTCTGGCCCCACTCACCAGCTCCAGGTGTCTGCTGGGTTGAGAAAGGAAGATGTCTAGCCCATTTTTGAAAATATATTAACTTTTTCTTAATAAATGCAGGCTGAGCTATGTGTCTAGTAAGGAATAAATCACATTACACAGCTGAGAGCTGGAAAAACCAGAGAGAAATGAAGACAGGGAGTCACGGCAGCCAACGTGAGCGATCTCACTGATTACAGTTTGTTGGCTCGCTGGCACCATCTCATTATTGACAGCCACAGCCTCAAAGACCAACCTCCCAGCTCCTTCACTCCAGGGTAATGCCGTGACTCTGTGCCTGCAGAAGCAAATTAGAGCAGGTGACCGCACGCCCCGATGCGGCTGTGCCCAACAGCTTTGCCAAACAAAAGACACGGGGAGCTTGGCTGCAACGAGCATCGCACAGGAGCGCATCTGAAGCACAGTGGGTGTCCCCAACTCATCCTGTTGTGGTGCCACAGACTGACATGCTCTGAAAATCATCTCGTAGCTACTGATAGTTGTCAGCTGCAGCAATGGCTCATGCAGAGGACTTGAAGCTTCAAGTTAAGAACCACTAATGTTTGACCTATACTGCTCTGAGGTGTCATCACCGCAAGCTGGACCCATTAATGGTGCCTTTTCCTCTCTTTAAAGAGGTGACGGCCAGGAAAGGAAGGGAAAAGGAAGTTTTTCACGTTGACAGGTGAAGCAAATTTAACATTTCACAAGTCCCCAGTGATCCTGTAAACACTGTGTTAAGAAACCCTCGTGAGTCATGCGCTCCTCAGAGCTGGCAAGAACTGCAGCCTCAAGAAGGCCCTTCACAAGATGTTTTCTGGATCAAGAGATTTACTCATCGGAGGGTACAGTCTGCCCCGATTACAGCGCCATCCAGAGTATTTTAAGCCCTGCTCTGAGAGCCTGTATCAGCTCAGAAGTGGTGAAATACAAACACACAGAACTACCTGGCTCTCAGCAATCACAGAATCATTTTGGAAAAGACTTTCAAGGTCATCCAAGAGCTACAGACCACAACCCATATTGGAGGGGATGGCTGGAGCCACCTCATGTTCAGTATCCAGGTTATTCCTTGTATTTGTGGGTATTTCCAGTAGAGAGTCAGCCTTACAAGAAGAGTTAACATCCCAGACGTTTAAAAGTATCAGCTATGAGGTTCCCAACCTCACAGAATCTCATTCCCAATCTTATTACAGTGAAGCCTCACAGTGACATGAAGTCTCCAGACACGGGGCAGCAGGTGCCATCCAGTCTGCCTTGCCTCAGGGAAACCAGTACCTCAGCCTCCAGACTCAAGCTCTGTCAGGATGCAACTCACAGGCTGTTTCCTAACAGGTATCTCGGGGAAAACAAGCTGACAGCCTCCATCCCACTGGCTGACCCAAAGCACACTAGAGCAGGCAGCCAGGAGGAAAGCTGCTATCTTCGGTGCAGAGTAATGATCGAAGAGGTACCTGGAGGTTACACAGACTCTGTGCGCACGAGGTCCATCCCTCAGGGATATCTCAGCAAGCCCCAGCTAAACAAAGTGCCTTGGAAGCTATTCCGAAGCCCTGCAGCGTATTGTGATCACAACCTTGTACTGAAGAGACATTCTTGGAAGGAAACAGCCAGCTAACAACTGTAAAGAATTACTTAACATCTAATGCTGAATCGCTTTAGATTATGTGGCTGAAGGAACAAGAGACTCTGGGTTGGCTCCATACCACAAGGCACACAGGCACCATTACCAGGCCAGACTTTTGCTCGGGAATTTTAACTCCTTGGCTACTGAAGTTGCAACTGCTGCTGCTCATCATTGCAGACTTCTTGGGAAATTGCTGGCCCACTGCTTATGATTCTCTACTTCTTTCCCCTGTGAACCCACTCCAGCTTCCCATGATCTTGTCACCACAAAGAAACCCAGTACCTGTTCCTCCAGTAAGGCTACTCAACCCCAGTACACTGGTTTCTCACTCCATGATCTAGTCCCACTGCTTCTCAGGCTTGGTTCCTCTCTCTGAGCTTCTTCATTCCCATCTCCTGCAGCCCTGCTACTCCACCATCATCTCCTTCACCACAGCCAGCCCTGCGCAACTCCAGTTACACCACTCCTCCACACCCAGTGCTTTATCTAATCTCATCCTTTGGCTGCTTTCTCCTTCCCAGCTTTTCACTTGCCTCTTCCATCTCTCCCACAGCTCTAATTAACTTCAATAAAATTACTGTTTTCTGAAGAAATTCTCCTTCCAAGAGGTGGCTGATCCCTTCTCACCAGAGCTCACAGAACTACTGAGGTTGGAAAAACCCTCTGAGCTTACTCAGCCCATGACCTAACATAACCATCAGCCAGACCAGGGCACTATGGGCTGTGTCCACTCTGCCCTGGGCAGTCCATTTCAGGCTCTGAGCACCCTTTCCAGGAGGAAGGGCTTCCTAACATCCAACCTAACCCCATCCCCCCAGCAGCTTCAGGCCTGGCCTCATGGAGGCACTGGTTTTCTGGGAGAAGAGCCTGACCCCCATCTGATTACAACCTCCTTTTAAGGAGCTGTAGAGAGGGAAAAGGTCCCCTCTGACTCTCCTCTTCATGCTGAACACCTCCAGCTCTCTCAGCCTCTCCTTATCAGCCTTTCCCTCCAGTCCTTTCCCCAGCCTCATTGTTCCTCTGGACCTGCTCCAGCTCCTCAATCTCTTTCTTGAAGGGAGGGGTCCAGAACTGCCCCCAGGACTCAAGGGGAGGCCTCCCCAGCGCCCAGTACACAGGCAGAATGACATCCTAGTCCTGCTGGCCATGCTATTGCTGATCCAAGCCAGGATACCATTGGCCTTTGGGGCTACCCTGCTGGCTCCTGTTCAGCTGGTTGTCACCCACTGCTGCCAGGCCACTCTCCAGCCACTCACCCCTCAGTCTGTAGCTCTGCTGCAAGTTGCATAGCAGTGAGTTAAGATAACTTCTCATACTTTTATCAGCTCCTGGGCTGGGTTTATGTGCTGATAAATTCCCCTTATCAGAGATTGCAACTACAGGCACACTCCAGCACCTGAACTTGGCCAACCTCAGGTGTCCACCTACTGGAGTCAGTTAAAACCACCATAAAACCCTGAATGGTTGAGCTGAGCTGCACAGCAAATTCTGTTCAACAAGTGTTAAACAGCAGTGAAAACCCCAACAAAATCACAGAATCATTTGGGTTGGAAAAGCCCTTCAAGCTCATCGATTCCATCTATGAACCCAGCTGTCCCAAGGCCACTGCTAAACCCTGTCCCCGAGTTCCAGATCTCCATGACTGTGAAACATGGCTCATATGCAGAACTGGGATGAAACGCATTGTGTTTTCCATCTCTGCCCCAGATTCACTCAATCCCCAAGAGGAGAGTCCATTTAAATATTGATAAGCTCAGCAGATTATTTAATTATGATTAGTATCACTGCCTCTAGGGCTGAGATGTTGCAAAATGTCACGGAACACTGAAAACCTTCCTTCACAAATCTATTCCAGGTAGGGTGTAGCACCCCCAGCTCGGGGCAGCAGTTCCTTCTCTAGGTAGGGAATGGCAAGGAGGCAGCACAGGCAACTCTGGGGAAGAGTCTTCACTTAAATAACTGAATTATAGTATTGAAACAGCAGCAGGACCCACAAGTTGACAGTGTTTGTCTTCTGCACCAGCTGACACAGGCAGAGAGCCTTAGCAGAAAGCTTACACAACATAGCACAGCACCTTCCCAGAGACACATTTATGGATAAGAACGGATAAGCCTTAGAACCTAAAATTAAATCCACATCTATTTTCTAAAAGGAGCTTCAGCTCAGTCTGCAGCACCTCCTGCAGTGATTTTCAGAGCTTCAGAGCAGGATACAACCCCCAAACCTTTATGAAATGCACCCTGGACAGCTAGGCCTCTACAGAGAAACTCTACAAGGTTCAACAAGGGCAGGCATCCGTGCTGCATGGGGGAGGAACAAGTCCATGGATCAGCACAGGTTGGAAACTGAGCTGCTGGAGAGCAGCTCTGGGGAAAAGGACCTTGGCTTGCTGGGGGACTACAGGCTGACCATGAGGAAGCAATGGGCTCTCGTAGTCCAGGACAGTGGACTCCTGGGGTACATGAAGAAGAGTGGGGCTAGTACATCAGTGGAGGTTCTCTTCCCACTCTGCTCTGCCCCGGTGAGGCCACAGCTGGAATTCTGTGTCTAGTTCTTGGCTCGCCAGTTCAGAGGGACAGGGAGCTACTGGAGAGAGTCCAGCACAGACACCGAGATGATCAGGAGGCTGGAGTATCTTCCTTGTGAGGAGAGGCTGAGAGAGCTGGGGCTGTTCAGCCTGGACAGCAAGAGACTGAGGGGGGATCTGATCAATGCTGGGAAGTATCTAAAGGGTGGGTGTCAGGAGATGGGACCAGCTCTGCTCAGTGGTACCCAGCAACAGGACAAGGGGCACTGGGCAGAAATGGAGCACAGAAGGTTCATTTTGAACAAAGAACTTTTTCGTGTTGATGGTAGCAGAGCCCCAGCCCAGGCTGCCAAGAGAGGTTGTGGAGTCTCCTGCTCTGGTGAAATCCCAAACCCACTTGGACTGCTCCTGTGGGATCTACTCTAGTGGACCCAGCTCTAGCAGAGGGATTGGACTAGGTGATGTTGAGAGGTCCCTTCCAAATCCACCGGTCTGCAATCCTGTGACTCTGCGATCACTTCCCCTTTCAGTTGCAAAGTTGCATTTCATTTCCTCACACAACTCCTGAAATCTTTTTCAAAAGGTGACTGATAAAAACCCACCCAGCAGTACCACTTACAAAAGATTTGGAGAACTGCAATTCCACATTTCATGTTTAAAGCATGAAAACTTTTAAAGCAGCATGAGGCAGCTGAAGCAGCATGACCCACGGAAGACCTCTGCATCTTAGATTGCAAGTGGCCAGCACAAAAGATCTTTGAAAGATGAAAACAACTAAAGAATGAGAAAATCTAAACCCACTAGGCTGAATTATTCCAGCAAGCCTCTGGGTAAATTGAATCAGCAGCTGGGGGGTATTTTCTTCTTTGTGTCCATTCAATCAATTAAAAACCTTCCATCTTATTTGAGTACTTATCTCATTTACTTATCAACAGGAAGACTAGCTGCAGGCATCGAACTGATCCCTCCGGAACACTGTGATCTCAGGCTTTTTGGATCCGTAAATCTCACACATTGGTAAATCTCAATCCTCCACACACCTGAAATTCATGATTTAGGCAAGGGAAAAAAAGGAGTCTCTTGCTTTTCACAGCCTCAGTGCAAGTCTCCCACAGGCTACTATTTTTTGAGGAACTGGAAAACAATTGTCCACAAGGAATTATTTAGGTGAAGCTGCAATGCAGTAAACTGTAACTAGTTTTAAGATAGTGAATCACAGAGTGTTAAGGATTGAATGGGACATCGAAAGATCATCCAATCCAATAGCCACAGCAGACACAGACTGTGTCCCTAGACACAGTCCACATGAACAGGTCAGGCAGGTTTGAAACGTCTCCAGAGAATGAGACTCCACAACCTCCCTGGTCAGCCCCTTCCAGGGCTCTGGCACCCTCACTCTGGAGACATTTCTTCTCATCTTGATGTAGAACCTCCTCTGTTCCAGTTGACACCTGCTGCCCCTTGTCTGAGCATTGGGTGCCACTGCGCAGAGCCTGGCTCCCTCCTGACACTCAGCCTTTCCAGACTGATCAACATTCATGGGGTCACCCCTCAGGCTCCTTTACTCCAAGCTCAAGAGCCCCAGCTCCCTCAGCCTTTCCTCATCAGGGAGATGCTCCCCTCATCATCCCTGTGGCTCAGTGCTGGACTCCCTCAAGCAGTTCTGCATTCTTCTGGGACTGAGGGGCCCAGAACTGGACACAAGATTCCAGATGTGGCTTACCAGGGCAGAGAAGAGGGGGAGGAGGTCCTCTCTTGATCTACTAATCACCTCCATTCTAATCCACACCAGGATGCCATACAATTCTCCATCCTGTCTAGGTCACACTGAATCATTCACTGATTCAAAATAGTCAGATGCACTAGTGTTCAGAGAAAAGCAGAGCAGACTGTGCTAGACTCACAAGAAACGGAAGGTAAATGTCAGATTACACCAAAGTTTGGCATTTTGAGGCCACCTACGTGACATCAAGCTCTGCAGAAAGATTTGCATTTGTTGGGGTTTACTGCTGAACAGCAGCATCCTCCGTATTAGTCTAACAGCAGCCTGTAAGATTGATCTTCTACCTAGAACTTAAATGTCAGACAGAAAGTAGTAAACACTAAAAAAATCACAATGGTTTTGAACCTTTCCTTATTTCTACTTTATTTCTCTGTATAAAGAGTCTCAACAGCACCCTATGATATCCAGGCTGTACTAAAATGAGCTGCAGAAGCCATACACCATCATGCACCACAAGCTGCGGGCAACACTTCAAATTACATGAATAGCCCCATCTAAGGGATATCCCTGCCATTTTTCTTCACCCAGCACTGCCTTACCATCACCCCAGACTGGGCACATTACAGCAAGCTGGACACATGTGGTGTCTCAAGTGCTTTCTTCAGACACTGAAAAATTATCAGTGTGAGCTGCTAGCATTTTCTTTATTGTTTGTTTTAATGTGCACAGGATCACTGAATTTTTTAGGCTGGAGAATAACTCCAAGATCATCAGGTCCAACTATTAACCAGCACAATTGAGTCCACAAGCAGTTAGAAGCAAGACCTGGTTGTTTACTTCTATGTCCCTTCTGATCCCTAATGATTCTACATCACTTCAGGGTGGCAGATGTCTGGCCCAGGCTGATCAGAGAGGTTGATGAGTCTGCTGCTCTGGAGACATCCCAAACCCACCTGGATGCATTCCTGTGGGGATTCTGCTTTAGCAGGGGGGTTAGACTAGAGGATCTCCAGAAGTCCCTTCCAATCCCCCCCAGTCTGGGATTCCATGATCAAACACTGACACGCAAACACACCTGTTAAACACCATCATCAGACAGAAAATCATCCTTCAAAGTTGTTAAACACAGATGGAAAGGAATGACAGTTACAGCAAAAGAATCACAAACTGGTTTAGGCTGGAAGGGAGCTCACAGCTCACCCAGTTTCAACCCCCTGCCACGGGCAGCTACACCTCTCACCAGACAAGGCTGCCCAGAGCCCCATCCAGCCTGGCCTTGGACACTGCCAGGGATGGAGCAGCCACAATCTTCCTGGACAACCTGTTCCAGGGCCTCAGCACCCTCACAGCCAGGAACTTCTCCCTCAGATCTAACCTGAGCCTCCCCTCTCTCAGCCTGAACCCACTCAGAGTCACCAGGTGTTTAAGGAGTGGCCTCCAGGTGAGGACAACTCAATGATCAGCACCGACCTGCACCACCTCCCCAGCGAACTCTGAGCCCACACAACGCTCATTCCACTCGCCACAACTCGGGCCAGTACGAACCCAGGAGGGGAAGCCACGGCAGCGCCCCGGGCCTGTCGAGCGACAGCACCGCTGAGGAGAGGGGGGCAGGGAGGCGGAGTCCAAGCGGCCCCTCCCCTGCGCGGCCTCCGGACACCCCTTGACCCCCCCGTTACCTTCCGCTGCCCACCGAACCGAACGAGGCCGGAAGGGCCCGGACCAGACCGTCCTCCCCCCACCATGCCCCGTCCCGCCCGCGTTCACTGACCGTCGCGGGTCCCGCTCGGCCTCAGAGGCGGCCCCGCCCGGCCTTAACGAAGGGCGGCCGGGAGCGGCGCGAGCTGCGCACTGCGCACGCGCCCAGCCTCGCTCGGAGGGCGGGGAAAGGCGCGCNTGTAAATGGTCCGGGAGCTGCTCCTCTGGGCAGAGGAGCGAGGGAGTGTTGAGCGGAGACCCCCCTCGCAGCAGGGGCTGCTGTGCCAGGACAAGGGGTGATGGTTAAACTGAAAGAGGGAGAGTCAGACTGGAGAGAAGGAAGAGCTTGTTGCTGCAAAGGGTGGGGAGAGCCTGGCCCAGGTTGCCCAGAGAGGTGGGAGAAGCCCCATCCCGGCAGCATCCCAGGTCAGGTGGGAGCCTGGGGCTCTGAGCAACCTGCTCTGGGTGGGGATGGCCCTGCTCTCTGCAAGGGGTGGGACTGAATGACCTTGAGAGGTCTCTTCCAGCCCAGCCTGTGATCTACGAGCACAAGCCGTTAGTACCAGCAGTTAGTAGCACTAGAGCTGACAGCTCTATAGCTGTTTACACCTGGCCAGTGCTCTGCTGCTCCTGACTGGCTCTTTTGCAGCCAGGGGAGCTCAGCTCCATCTTGCACAACCAATCTGACCTTGAGTCGTTCACCCGCTCATCTCTGCCACTCTCTGGAACACAAGAAATCAGAGAAAACCACTCTGGATGCAACTTGTGGTGACCGGTGCCAAGAAACACATCTCCATCTCAACGTGCATCCTGTTTACAGCGATGTCAAAAGGGATCTTGTATCGTTTGTCTCTTACAATTCCACTTTCTGTTACATGAAGCACCTGCACCATTTGAATCCTATTCAGGATTCCTCATGGCCACAGGAATTTGTTTCAGTAAGAAACAGCACGATTCATTCCCACAGCCTCAAACATAATCCCGGGGCTGCGGGGGCACATTAGCGCCGTGGCAACCTGCCACCTGCCTCATTTATTCACTCGAGATTCAGTGCTGCCGCTCAGTCCCCGTCAAATGGGCTCTTTGTGCAACCTCCTGCCACGATGTTAGAGGTCCTCCACAGGAATTTGCCCTATTCAGTGGGAAATACAAAAGGGAGGGTAGTAAACACCCTGATTAGTGTTGGAGCACAGAGGCATTGTCCCCGCTCCGTTAGTGCACAGCCACACGGCGTCCAATTTACTCCCTCCTCTCCACAAGAAACGGTTTGAAGAGCGAGAGCCGGCTGGTTTCTTTAACTTAACGTCACGGCTGATGAGGGGGTTTCTCTTTAGATGAAGGATGTTGTTACTCCTGGCAAAAGAAGAGAGAAATGGTGGTGCCGTAATGTCCCTGAGAACGCGAGACGATGGCCAGCAAGGATCATTGTGTGAAGGGACGGTCGCCAGAGGCTCTTGACTCTGAAGAATAGGAATTATCAGAGGCTGCTGCCAACGCATAACAAGCCCATTGGCTAATGAACTCAGGATGGATCCTCTCCCAGTTCACTGATGACAAACAGGGGGTTGTGTGCAGTGCTGATTGCACCCAGTTACCACCATGAGTCCCTGTGGTTTGAAGCTACTTCCTTACACCCTCTGTGCCCCACAAAATGAAAGAAGAATTGAGCAACAGAGGATAAAAGCGTGGTCTTGGCAGCTTCTCTTCTCAGATCTCAAAGGGATTTGTCCCCTCAATGCCAGAAGGAAACTGAGGTGCAAAGGCGGGGATCAAGGTTGTTTGAGGAGGAACGAAGATGGAGAAGGAGGAGATGGAGAAGATACAAGGGAACAGTTACTCGTCTGACCATGCTCTGCAGGATCCTCATCACCATGGTCTCTTTTCTCCTTGAGGAGGTCATGCTGTGAGCACGGAGGTGCTAAGAAACGACGGGAAAGTGAAGTAATGTTATGGCCACTGTCCTCACTCTCTGTCTGATGCCAAACCTTCTGAAATTCAGGACTGACAAGGGTCTGTGGGACAAACAATCCCCAAAACTAAAGAAACTAAGCAAAGATTTACTTCTAGAGAATAAGAAAAGGCCTTCAACTCCTTCTCAGAACCCTGAGCACCAGGGACTGGTATAATTTCTTCATACATGATACAACTGGCTGATGCTTCACCTGGAGAAGGCTCCCAGCCACTAGAGTTTTAAAAACACGTCCTTAAGAATTTCACAGAGTCAGGAATCACAGGGTCAGAAGGGCCAGTCCAACCCCCCTCCACCAAGCAGAGCCAGTACTCACCAGACTAGGTTGCCCAGAGCCCCAGCCAGCCTGAGCTTGAATGGCCCCAGGGATGGGGTCTCTACCCCTGCTCTGAGCAGCCTGTTCCAGGGATCCCCCACCCTCAGATTCAAGAGCTTTTTCCTCCTGTCCAGCCTCACTCTGCCCTTTTCCAGCTTCAAACCAGGACCCCTCATCCTATCACTCCCTGCCCTTGGGAACAGCCTTCCCCAGCCACCTGACAGCCCCTTTCAGGGTCTGGAGGTGATGGTCTGCTGGTGGAATAAAAGCTCCTCAAATCCATCAGGATACTCTGGGGTGAACTCAATGATCTTAGAGGAACTTCCTGATTCTACTGATTATTAAATCTGAAAATAATTTGCCCTGAAAAGTCTGGAGAAAGGAAACACAGGAACCAGCAATGTCTCTTTATTAAAACACCTCTTGGAACACCTCGTGCTGATAAACGACACAGGGCGTTGCTGTCCAACATCTGCACACACCCAACGCTTACAGCAAACTCTAGCCAGCATCGAGAATTACAAACCAAGCAAAGAGAGCCCCAGAACACGTGTGGCCTCACTACCCAGCTCAGGCCACCACACACACAACTATGGGGGTGCTTCTCTGCTGTCGACGTTCCTCACAGGAAAATTCTGCTGGTGGGAATGGAGCTGATGTCGCAGAGCCATGGGGCAGCACGTGCCTGAACAGGAGCCTGGTTTTCCCCCTCAAGAAGATTCTGAACTACCATGTTTCCAATAATTTAACATCACGAGACTGTGAAGGCTGTTCATGACCTGGAACGATGTCACTGTACATCTCCAGATTGGTCAGGAACAACAATGCTTCACCCTGCAGCTGGGGAGCAGTGAGGCTGGGGAAGGGACTGGAGGGAAAGGCTGATGAGGAGAGGCTGAGGGAGCTGGGGGTGTTTAGCCTGGAGGAGAGGAGACTCTCTACAACTACCTGAAGGGAGGTTGTAATCAGGTTGGGATTGGTCTCTTCACCCAGGCAACTGCTGCCAGGATGAGAGGGCAGGGCCTGAAGCTGCCAGGGAAGGGTTAGGTTGGATGTTAAGATGCCCTTCCTCAGGGAAAGGGTGCTCAGAGCCTGGACTGGACTGCCCAGGGCAGTGGGGGAGTCCCCGTGTCTGGAGGTGTTGAAGCACAGCCTGGCTGTGGCCCTGAGTGCCCTGGTCTGGCTGATGGGGTGATGTCAGGTCCTGAGCTGGGCTGGATGAGCTCAGAGGGCTTTTCCAGCCTCAGTAATTGTATGATTCTGTAAAACCAGCCACAGCTCCTCTAACAAACCCTTCCTTTCTGCTCTTCATTAACTTAAGCAAAAGAAAAGATAACGTGAGGCATCACCTACAGAAGAACTTGGCGAGAAGCAATGGTTTTCTGTCCACATCTACAATTTTTAATCACTTAATCCCAAGTTTAAAGTAGAAAGGGATTGCTTATCCACTAGTCCAAACCACCAAATACTCTGAAAGTGAGGTGCAAAGTTTAATCCCTCTAGACCAAGCTGAATGGGAGGAATGTGACTAGTCGGATCCTTCAGTGTGTGTGCACCTACGCGTTGACACAACAGAAACTCAAGGAGTTAGACGTCAGAAATACCTACAGCTGATCATTAACTACTTTACTCTTGTACTTAGTACCATCATCATTATCAACGGAGCCCTAACTGGGTTGTAGGGAACTGGCAACATCTTCAAACTCTTCCTTAGTTCTGTTCCTTAGAGGAACGGAAAATGTTTTGAACTCAGAACGTCCTGATTCTGTCTTCATGGCAACCTCTTCCCTCCTTCAGCGACATTTGATGGGGAAAAAAAGAGAATCACTGTGTTTTGGAATAAATGTGAAGACGGGAAGGTGGCAGCTGCTCCACTGGTAGCCCTGTAGCTCTTGCTAGTTCATGTAGTTTCATTCTTTTCTACTCATTCATCACTAAATCCGTAATGGCCTTCTGTCTGTGCTGGAATAAGCAGAGAGCGCCGCAAAAGCAGGGAGATGCAGCTGCACTCACAGCAGCTTTATTCTGGTACCGAGGAGAAGAGTGAAAACATCCTTACTGGGGTTTTTAAAAGATAGAAATGATGCAACGTAGACCCCGAGGGACTTACGAGAGGAGGGCAAATGAACCGGTGAGGAAAAGTGTCCTCGGCCTCTTGGTTTGTTGGGCAGCCCTTCTAAGAAGTTTGGATTTCATCCGTTGACGGCCCGTGAGTTGAACTTGGAAGAGAAAGCACCGAGTTTTCCGTTCCTCCCAATACCCTTTTCACAATAGAAGGTAATTAAAACCAAAGCCAGAAACAAACACCACATAAAACCCCCAGCCCCTCCAGCACAACCACCCAACCACCTCCAACTCCAACCTAGCAGCAATTATTGGTTGGATGGAGACGATGCAAATCTCATTCCCGTGCTCTCAAGGTTTCTCTACTCTAAAGTACAGGATATTCTGAAAACAGGGAGAGCTGATGCCTTCAAATCAAAAGGAATACAAACAAAAAACCCCCCCCAACCAGAACGGCGAGGACGAGCACGGCGGTACCGCTTGAGCAGAAAGAAAAAGAACAATAAACTGCAGACGTAGCGTCGAAAACTTCTACTTAGCTTTGCTTACGTGGATTTATAACACAAAAAACCAGGAGAAAACCCCAAGTTTTCAGATTTTATACAGCTTCTTCTCTTCAGACTGGAACCGGCGGGTTCTCCACCGCAAGGCGGTTAATCTGCAATCACCGTTGTCTCCGACTGACAGGGCTTTGGCCTCAGCGTGTCGCTGGGTCGCAGTGGCGCTGCTTCAGAACATGCAGTTCATACACTTGACGGTTTTGCTGCCGTAGTCAATGCACTCGGGCCCGATGCACTCGCAGCAGGCGTTGTGGAACCAGCGGTACTTGGAAGCTCCCATGGACTCACACGAGATCTTGCACTGATGTATTGACATGCAGTCGTCAAAGTACACCACGGTGCACATGTGCTCTGAACCGAGAGGGGGGGAAAAGCTGGTTTAAAATCACTTTTTAGAGGTTCAAACAACTGTGCAGATGGGCAGTTCTGCTTCCACAGCGTCAGGATTACGAAGCGTAAGGGAAGAAAAAGGTGACAGTGAGAGGTTTGAGAAGCAGCAGAGAGCCAAGGTATAGTCTGGTGGGGCTGGAAGATCATCCAGTCCAACTTCTCTATCAGAGCAGAGTCACCCAGAGCAGGGATGATGGCTGGGTGGGTTTGGAATGTCTCCAGGGCAGAAGGCTCCACAACTATAAACTGAAAACACCCCTCCCTGGACTACTTCGAGCTCTCCATGCTGACAGATTCCACCACTGTTCCTCTGTGCTGACTGGGTGATCACCCCACAACTTCACTCATCCTCTGAAGAACCCCAGTTGCATCACAGTTACCCCCAGTACAACCCAGCCCACTGTGGGGAAAGGCACTGCTGAAAACCAGATGCACACGTGAACATCTCGCTAGCGGCGTTTTGTAGAGAATCACAGAACAGTTTCAGCTGGAAGAGACTTTCAAAATCAAGTCCAGCCTTTTCCTAGCTCCATCAGCACCACGAAAAAACCCTGTCCCCCAAGGCAACATGCACACTTCAACACTTCCAGGGATGGGGGCTCAACCCCCTCCCTGGGCAGCTGTTCTAGTGCTTGATAACCCTTTCAGCAAAGAAATTCCTCCTGACATCTAACCTGAACCTCCCCAGTGCAGCTTCAGGCCATTCCCCCTCGTCCTATCCCTGGTCACTTGGGAGAACAGAGCAACCCGCACCTCTCTATAACCTCCTTTCACGTTGTAGAAAGAAAGAAACTGTTGAAAACAATAAGGTCTTGAAAATGCTTGATCGTTTTCTCAAGCTCTGGTCTGCACCTCCTTGCTCTGGGATGGAAAAGCTGTGCATATGGATGTGTTAAAGGCAGCAAATGTCCAAGTCCAATTTACCCAGCAGCTCCATAGAACTGTGGCTGTGCTACAAGTCAAGAAAGGGATCTAGAACACCACTGCAGCATACCGTTGCATGCATGCAATTCCATCTGCTCTACTAGAGCTCTACTTTGTGATTAGGCTGAGTTGTCAGCTGTAACACCATCAGAGAGTAGCTGCCACCATACAGTGTAAAGCAGTCACCAGAAGGAGCTCTAGCAGTCTGCTCCAGGACTGGGTTAAGTCTACCCGATGCAATCACCTGCCTCCTCTGCCACACACCCTATCTGGAGCTCCAGCACTCATCTGTCTGCAGCCAGATGTGGCTCTGCACTCTTAAGCCTTTCTGACATACACACATGCCAAGATCCAGGGTCCCAGCCTCATTTGTAAGCTGATTTCACCCCTTTGGAGCCCACCTTCTGCAGCGTGCTCAGACACCAAGACCTTTCATCTCACCTCCGACAGATCTGTGGGCAGGACACGTCAAAGGACTTTCATCCTCTTACTGCTCATGGTGCACAGATCCAGGAGAAATCTACTGACCCGCATTCCACCATGAATTAGGAAAACATAAGCTGAATGGAAAGGGTAAAGCAAGACACTGGGGAGGTGTCTGCATTATTGTGGAGATACAGAGAAGGGCGAGTAACTGAAGAACTGTCACAGCAGGGCACTTGTTAACCACAGCGTTTATCCAGCTTCTTATCTGTGAGGAAGTCTTGGGAGGCTGAAGAAAACCAGACCCTCCCTTCAAAATAGTGGTGCCACGATTAGCAGCCTCGCTAGTACCTGTACCTCATGGCAAGAGCTTAGGGTGAGGTCCAAAGGGATGCTGACAACATAAATGGTCTCCATCACCTTCCAAGTCATCAGATCTGCACAGTCACTTCCTCCAGTGGTGCCTGAGCTTTTTGGTGTGTGGCAAGGGATGACAGAGCATGCAACATACCCCTGAGAGCTCTCCCATGGATGTTTGGGAACCCTGTTAGGAATTATCATGTGTACAGGGGAACCCTGACCACTGCAACTGTCACAGGACAGTGATCACTGACTTGGTCAGGCTCTCAATGTCCTGCAGGCACCCTGCCAGTGCAACAGGTAACACAGATCTCGTCCTCAGAGCAGCAGAGAACTAGAGCTGTTGGAGCGGGGCCAGAGGAGGCCCCAGCAATGCTGTGAGGGCTGGAACCTTCTGTGCCAGATGTGTGTCTGCCTTCATGTTAACCTCATCTGTGATAGCTTCATCGGTGTTGGTACCAGCTCAGAAGTCCTGGAGAGGCTGAGTTCATCGCCCAATGCCTGGCAAAACTTGACACAGACCTCTTGTAGAAGACGAACCTGTGATTTCTAGGATGTAAAGGCCAATGACACTGAACTGGGGGACTGGAGACACCCCCTGGGCGTAAGGAACCTGGAGGATGAGTAGCATCAGACCCATAACCCTGGCAAAACCAGAGGAGAGTGGTCATTTCCTATGAAACTGGAGAGACTGGTCTCCTTGGCCACTCTCCCAGGACCAAAACGGGAACCAAAGCCAGACCTCAAACTTAAGGTGGAAGAAACAGCCAGTGACATCAATCTTCACTGCCTGGAGAAGAGGGTTCATTTCCACCCCCACACAAGGCAAGAGGACCAGACCAAAACTGCTGTGAAGGGGAGAGCACATGGCAGACCAGAGCCAGCAGCAGATCTGAGTGGTTCCCAGTAGCTCTTATAAGCAGCTGCGGGACATGCTTAGCGCAGAAGCTACCAGAGTCTTGCTCACTCAGAGACTTGCCAGGTCAGAACGACTCACGTGAGCTGAAAATACTGAAAGCAGGGGATTTCCTCACATCAAGGAGTAAATCCCTTTTTACAGATACAGGGAAAAATAGCCCAATGTACCTCCCTGCTCCTTTGGGATCTGGGAGAGTATTTAAATTGCTTCACAGCAATCACTTGGCTCCCTCAGCACAGAAAATGACGTTACTTAATCATAGAACCACAGAATCCTCATGGCTGGAAAGGACTTCCAGGATCATCAAGTCCAACCCCCATCCCAACAGCTCCTCAACCCCCAGACCTCAAGTGCTCTAGCTCCTCATCTTTTAAACCCCTCCAGGGATGGGGACTCCACCACCTCCCTGGGCAGCCTGGTCCAGTGCCCAACCACTCTCTCAGGAAAGAACTTTAAGACCCAATCTAACCCTCCCCTGATGCAGCTTGAGGCCATTTCCCCTCATCCTGTCATTAGTGATTTGGGAGAAGAGCCCAGCACCAGCCTCACTACAACCCCCTTTCAGGTAGTTGTAGAGAGCAATAAGGGCTCCTCTCAGCCTCTTCTTCTCTAGAGTAAACAACCCCAGTTCCCTCAGCCTCTCCTCACAGGCGCTGTTCTCCTGCCCTCTCCCCAGCCTCACTGCCCTTCTCTGGCCCTGCTCCAGCCCCTCAATGTCCTTCTTGTACTATGGCACCCAAAACTGCACCCAGTACTCAAGGTGCAGTCTCATGGGTGCAGAGTACAGGGACACCATCACCTCCCACCTCCTGCTGGTCACACCGTTAGTGATCCAGGCCAGGATGCTGTTGGCCTTCTTGGCCACCTGTGCACACTGCTGGCTCCTGTTCAACTGGCTGTCAACCAACACCCCCAGGTCCTTCTCTATCAGGCAGCATTCCACTCCTCTTCCCCCAGCCTGTAGCTGCTGGGGGTCGTTGTGACTGAAGTGCATGACCCAGCACTTGGCTTTGTTAAACCTCAGCCCGCTGGCCTCAGCCCATCGCTCCAGCCTGTCCAAATCCCTCTGCAGCACCTCCCTACCCTCCAGCAGATCGACACTGCTGCTCCATGATCAGGAGAAAGAGACTCTGGAAAGAAACACTAAAAACACCTCCAAAATAAAATCCTGTGAGGGAGCAGCTGCCACTGTACTGGGTTTGTATCAATCCTCTACCTGCTTGGCACTGGAGGAGAACGGAAGCGCAGAGCGGACCGAGGAACTATGTCGTGGATTTTGTTTCATGAGCTGCCAAGAGATTATCTGGTTCCCTTCTCTCTCTCTTGCCAACATCCTGTCATCATCTGAGACGATTATTTAAACCTCTGAACTCACAGCTCGGGGCTCTGAGGGTTTCAGCTGAAAGCAGAGCAGAAAGAAAACAGCTGAAATGTAGCTCTAGATGAACAATCATCTCAATCCCCTCCCTGAAGTAGCAGCTCAAACGCCAGAACCTCCTGACAAGAAGAGCTCCAGCAGTTCCAAACGTTAGAAGTCCATTCCCAGGAGGAAAGGGAAGACACTCATTAAGATAATAGCGGGCAAGTTCGAGGTCTGGCAGCTGCACTCGCTGCAGGCTGGGGTGAGAAAGGAATGTAAACCCCACCACACCCCACCTCCTCCTGCATCTGCAACAGCCCTCCCGGGACTGGTGGCTTCAAAAGCTCCTTGGGGGGTTGCTGGAGCTGGTGCTGCTTTGCCTGGCTCTCACCCAGGGCCGTGTGGAGTGAGTTGGGGATTCTGGACTGGTTTAAGGGTGATCCCTGTGTGAAGGCACACTGGAACTAAGAGGGGGTGATAGTGGGGATTTGTAGGCAGAGCCTTTCAGATCTGGGGAGAAGAAAAGCAAGAAGAGGTGGCCTGCAGCTTCTTCCACCTTAGGCTAAGCTTGTACTTCCTGGAGCTGAGCACACACACACACAGACCCACCCTCTCTTTCTTTCAGCAGTTCTTCTAACACAGGCCAGTGGCCAACTTTCCTCTCCACCTTCTTCTGCCCTCAATGCTCAAGTGATCCATGTTTGTACAAAGAAACTTGAATGAGTTCTGAAGAAGCCAAGCCCTATGAAGCTGTCTACGCAGTGACCAAGGAAAGAGAGACTCAACAGCCTCACGTGTTGAGACATTTCCAGTGTAGGATGTTGAAAGCCATTTTCTACCTTTCACTGGTCACTCAGACAGAGGAAGAACAGCCAGCAATGACAAGAACAGCTCTGACATTTAAGTGTCTACTGAACCCTGGAAACCAGTGGTCTTTGCTGACCGTTTCCAAACACAACTGCTGCTTTGGGACCATCATTTTCCTCTCCCCCCAGTCTCTAGCAACTTCTTCTAGTGGACAAAACAATGGGAGACTTCGACCAACTAACGCATTTGCCTGCCTCGTTCAACTCCAGACTCCTCCCCACCCTTGAGATGCAACTCAAATTCCAGGTTTCATCCAAAACTACCATTAGCCCATCCTGTCGGGGTGGTAGCCAAGGATCAGCCAAGCCAGGCTGTAGGATCTAAGTACTCTGGGATAGATTCAAGGTCATTCTAAGCCTTTTCTTCTCAACTAAGTATAACTGACATCATTAAATACAGTTTGCACGCAGGGTTTCCTGCGGGTTGCCATTCACTGTGGTCTTCTGCCTCGTTCTCCGAACGGCGAGCAGGATGTCAGAAGCCTCCTGACCATCTGGTTTCCCAGTTCTGGAATTAATTTCTTCTTTTTATTTTTTCCTAACATACTGGAACCAAAGGAAATTATAAAAGCTGCCCTAACGATCCCATTTAATCGGCAGCAGCCCCACTCGGCAACTAGAACTAGGGCAAAGGTTTCCAGCGGTAGGGAAGAGCGGAGTGCTCCTCAATTAGAGGGGATGGCTGGCTGATAAAAGAGCCACCACGACAGCAGCAGATGGGGTTCTGAGTGTTTAAAGCGTGCGACAGGAAGGAAGCAAAACAAAATTGCACTCATAAAACAAATCAGATGCTCTTTTTTATCCCCCCACTGGCCACCCCGCTAAGCAGCAATCTCACTGTGAATCGTTTATGAGATTCTTACAGGTCTGACGTAATGATCTGGGGGGGAAAGCATTTCAGGTTTAGTGTGAAAAGTGAGAAGCAGAGAGCGTTTATCCTAGGCCACTCTTGTTAGGAACTCCAACTGCTTCACCCTCAGCAATGAGTAGTACAGAATGATTGAGGCTGCGAAAGACATCGGAGCTCATCCAGCCCAGCCTAGCACCTGACATCAGCGACCAAACCAGGGCACTAAAGGCCATGTCTACTCTGTCCTTAAACACTTCCAGGGATGGAGACTCCCCCACTGCCCTGGGCAGTCCATTTCAGACTCTGAGCACCCTTTCCAGGAGGAAGGGCTTCCCAACATCCAACCTAACCCTCCCTGGCAGCTTCAGGCCCTGCCCTCTAGTTTTATCACCAGCTGCCTGGGAGAAGAGCCCAATCCCCACCTCTCTTTAACTTCCCTTCAGAGACTTACAGAGCATGATTAAGATCCCCCTGAGCCTCATCTTCTCCAGGTTAAACACCCCCAGCCACTCTTCATCAGCTTTTCCCCTCCAGTCTCTTCCCCAGCCTTGCTGCTCCTCTGGACTCGCTCCAGTACCCCTATCTGTTTCTTGAGGTGAGGAGGCCCAGAACTGCCCCCAGGACTCAAGGGGAGGCCTCACCAGTGCTGACAACTCAGTCTCTTTACTACAATGCTAATTCAAGTGAATTTCAGCCCTTGAAGCACTGTGGTTGATATGGTACTTGCCACCTTTTCCTCAAATTTTCTGAAGTCTGTTCCCTAAGGTGAGAGCACAAAACCTTTGATAGAATAAGAAGAATGAGTTCAAACTGCTTAATTTTTAAGATGGGCTGTCACTCCTTAAGGAAAAGAGTGATCCTGCTGACCTTAGCAGGTTTAGTACTCATCTTGGATTTCCTACAAACCTGCAGAGTTGAAGTTGTGCCAGCTCTATCAAAAGAACTAAACATCTCCTCCCGATTTATCTAGGGGATCCTGATCTGGCAGGGGGATTGGACTGGATGATCTTTCAAGGTCCCTGCCAATCCCTAACCCTCTGTGATTCTGTGCAACAGAGCAGTTGAAAGCTGTGTGAACAGAGCTCTGAAAGCCCTGTGGTTCAGTTGCTTTCCTCTGCACTGATGGAATCCCACACTGGGTTGGGTTGGAAAGGAACTCAGAGTTCACCCAGTGCCAACCCTTTGCTATGGGCAGCAACATTTCTCACCAGACCAGGTTGCCCAGAGCCCCATCCAACCTGCCACTGAACACTGCCAGGGATGGAGCAGCCACAACCCACCTAGGCAACCTGTTCCAGGGCCTCAGCACCCTCACAGAGAGGAGTTACACTCAGCTTTAGGTCTGTTCTGTCTCCTAAGCTACAAGCCAAAGAAGAAACCACAAACAATCTGCCTCGTGCCATGAGATGAAGCACAGAGACGTCAAACTCCTGTGGCTCAGTGTCTCCTAAGACCATCAGACGCTTCTAACACCATTTCCACATTCCTCAATACTTCTGCTTCACTCCTTGCGCTCAACATCAGAGTCACAATTTCACAGGAAAGGAAGCAGCAAGCAGAGATGAGAAGAGAAGAAGCACAAAGAAGGCTCCTGGAAGAGACAAGAGGCAACTCTAGACGTTCAGAGATGACACCCGTTACCTTTGTCGCTAGAGTAAGGTGCATGGACGTTGTTGCTCGGAACGGAGATGTTCTGATGCTGCGGCTGGTTCACCGTCTCTAGAAAGGAAACAAGGTTCTCATGGTGTGACAGTTCTTCCGCCACAGGGAATGAAACGATATTCCAGTTCAGCTGAGTGTCCCCTTCTGTCAGTGCTCGGAAAAGGGATGGAATTGGTTCATGCAGCTCCTCGACGGTGCTCTTGGATGTGGGAGGTGTATCGCTGTAATTGCGAGGGTTGCACATACCTGCAGAGGAATGAGACATGGGGTTACACCAAGCTCCCTAAACTCTTCCAACAGCTGTTGGTCTGCTGGAGGGGAGGAAGATGCTACAGAGAGATCTGGAAAGGCTGGGTCAATGAGCAGAGGCCAATGGGATGAGGTTGAACAGGGCCAAGGGCAGGGGCCTACACTTTGGCCACATGAACCCCCAGCAGAGCTCCAGACTGGGGGCTGAGTGGCTGGAGAGCAGCCTGGCAGAGAGGGACCTGGCAGCACTGGGTGACAACCGGCTGAACAGGAGCCAGCAGGGTGCCCAGGTGGCACCAAAGGCCAAGGGCATCCTGGGGAGGCCTCTCCTTGAGTCCCAGGGGCAGCTGTGGGTCCCACATTTCAAGAAAGAGATGGAGGGGCTGGAGCAGGTCCAGAGGAGCAATGAGACTGGGGAAGGGACTGGAGGGAAAGGCTGATGAGGACAGACTGAGAGTGCTGAGGGGTATCTAATCTGGAGAAGAGGAGACCTTATCACACTCCGTAACTCCCTGAAGGGGGATTCAGACTCTTCTCCCAGGAAGCCCTTCCTCATGGAATGGTGCTCAGAGCCTGGACTAGACTGCCCAGGGCAGGGGGGGAGTCCCCATCCCTGTTGGGGTCTCCAAGCGCTGGAGCTGTGGGGTG
>VZRI01011735.1:0-14004 GCA_013397515.1 Upupa epops | reverse complement strand
ATGAGCTCAGCAGGCTCTTCCAGCCTCGATAATTCCATAACTCTGAAAGGATGGATGTTAATTGAATGGGGCTTTTAAATACGACACAGAATCATAGGGTTGGAAGAGAACTCCAAAGGGCATCCAGTCCAACACCCTACAACAATTAGGGCCATCACTCACCAGACCAGGCTGCCCAGAGCCCCAGCCAACCTGACCTTGAATGGCTTGACCAGGGATGGGGCCTCCAGCACCTCTCTGTGGGTAGCCTGTTGCAGGGATTCCCCACCCTTAGATTCAAGAGCTTTTACGTCCAGCCTATACGTTCACTGCTCTACATTCACTTGAGTCTCGCAAACAATTCTCAGCACAAGTACTCAGAAACGAGTCAGGAAGAGTGAGAAAACTTGACAAATAAAACCCAAACAAGCCTTCCCGCACATGTGAAGAGGAATTTACTTACAGTTGGGATGCATATCTTGCTCAAGGGATTGCCATCCAGGAGGTACGAGCCATTGTAGGTCACGTACTCATCGTAGTACTGGGGCGCCTGAGGAATGACGCTGCACAGCATCTTGCGCTTCTCTTCGATCTTCTTCCGTATGTGCAGATACTCAAAGTAGGGATTTGCTCTATCAGAGCTGTAGGGCTGAATCTCCTCCAGCTTCAGAGAGTCAACAATGGCTGCCAGCGACTGTTGGGTCTTCTCCTTAGCCTGCAGCAAAGAAGGGTTCACTTGCACCGGCTGTGGCACGCGTGACACCTTCCTTTTACGTGGATGATGGACCTGAGCGTCGTCCTCTTCCGTCAGCCTAATCCTCGCTTTCAGAGACACCGCCGAGTCGCACTCTTTCTCCGCTGTCTGCACGCAGCCAAGAGGATTCTGCCTCCCCTGGTTAGCCAGCAGATTTGCTCTGTTCCGCGTCATTCTTTGAGGCACTTCCTGCTGGTCCACCTTCTGATCCTCTGTCATTTCTTCCTCTAGTTTGACTAGATGGCTGTATTTGTGCACCTCTTCCTGCTGTGAACTGTTCTCCAGGTGAGCTAAAGAGGAGTAGGGTGGTGGATCAACCATCATCACGTTTTCTCTGTCCGTAGTGGAGGGTTTTTTATTAGCTGTCTCATTCATAACTCCTTTTGCCATGCCTGAACTTGCTTCAGAGAGATCAACATTGACTTTGTTATCAACAACAGGCACCAAACCCAACTTCTCTTGGTGACCTCTTTCGTTCCTAAGATCTGAAGTATCTACTGTGCTCCTCTCCACCTCACTCTGAGTGCTCTTACCACCAACTTTACCAAGCACGTATGAACTTCCATTGAGTTGGGAACTGCTGTCACTGCCAGGAGGATCCTTTTCTGTCGGCATCGTAGGTAAATCATTTGCCCTTTCATAGCTCTGGGAATTCTCCTTCACAGAGCCCTCGGAATACAGAGTGGGTGCATCAGCCTTCTTAATGGTTGAAGGGAAGGAAGTGCTTTCCAGCTCTCCTGTATCCAGCGTAGAAGCTGTAGTTTGGACCAGGTTTTGGTGGTGAACAGATGATGAATCCTGACCGCCAACGCCTGGTACAGCCACGTGCTTCGACGCCTCTGGTAGAGCCTGGAGAGGTAAAGAACAAGGCGACTGTGAACGCAAAACAGATGCAGATTCTTGAGAGCTGGCACTCGCCTTCACATCGGCATGCTGAGGCACAGATACTTGTTGCTCTTTCGAAGCCCTGTTTTCAGAGCTGAGTACTGCTGGAACACTGCTGGTGTCATGCTCTGAGCCGGTCAGCTCACTGGTTACTGAACTAAGCCGGTCAAAAGGCACGTCCCACGGTCTGGGCTGCGGTGTCACACTGCTTTGACTACCTGACTCCAAACGGGTACTGGGGTCTTCTGAAGGGCTCAGCTGAACTGTGTTTTTCATGCTGCTTGTGCTTGCTACCTGATTGCTGCTAAGAGCTCCAGTCAGAGGTGATGCCAAGTTTGACTGCAAACCAGACACACTCTGAAAGTCTCTTTCAAGGATGCTACATGGCGGCTCTGCTTTAGGAGAGGCCAAGGGTGGAAGATGCTGATTAGTTTCTTCCAGTACTCGGTGCTGTCTGCCGTGCTCACAGCTGGCCGCAGGCACACTGCATCGTCGAACCTCTACCACGGGTCTGCACTCGTTTAAAATCAGCTTGGAGTCTTCCACAGAAGCTGATCTGATGTACGCAGGGGCAACTCTGTTAGTGAAAGGTGCCCTGCTGTGGTCTGGCAGCTCCGCAAGGCCATCGGTCTCTCTTTCCAGAAGGGCTGGTGATTTGGCACTCACCAGAAACGGTGCTTGGGAACAGGACAGTTGGGAATCGGAACCTTCCGGCACAAAGTCCGAGTCGTATTCAATCCCAGGCCTTGGAGTATTTACCGTGTTATGGCAGGAATCCTCGGAGCTTGGAAGCGAAACCACCAACAGGGACCTGGAGCTCAGAGCTGTCTTTTCACTTTCTGATTTGGGGGATCTATTTAGATTATCCGAAACCACAGGAGACTTCATAACGTTGAGGCTTCTCGTATCTACTGATAGCGATCGATTACTCGTAGCATCCTTCGGATGTTTCTCCTTCCCCAAGGTATCTGGCAGCTCTGAGCTTTTCGAACGGATGAGTTCTTTGCTTTTTACTTCAGGTCCTTTGGGTTTGTCCTTTGCCCTGTTGAGCTCTAAACTCATGCGGTTTCTTAAACGCTCCTTCTCCTTCTGTTTTATTTTCTCTTTGTGTTTTCGATGCCACTGCTCTATCTCCAGATCTTTAAGGCTGAGCATCCGTTCAAAACTAGTTTGCATCAGATCATCGTTAACTAATCGCTTCTCTTTCGGTCTAGCGTCCTTGGGTGCAGGAGCTGGTTTCGCCTTGAGCTTCTCATGGTCGAGTTTTAGTTTGAGTAAACTACTCTGGTGCAGTTTGTGCTTGTCCCTCTCTTTGTACCGGTCTATGTCTTTATCTTTTTTATCTTTCTCTCTTCCATCTGGAGTTTTCAGCAAGTCCTCTTTGGGTTTTTCTTTCAGAGACACAGGTTTGTCGTACGCTGCTTTGTGGCTGTCCGCACCACCGCATCTCCTCTCCTCTTGCACGTGCTTCACGTTTGCTGCTGCCAAGTTGTCTCTGGATTTGTCTTTACCTCGATTTTTCTCCGATTTACTATATTCAGCTTCCTTCTCAGACGGTTTGATTCTTCTTTCAGGACAGTGTTTTTCTTTGCTTTCAGCCCAGTGCCTGTCTCTATCCGCCTTTTCTTTATCGTGTTTCTTATCAGCTTTGTCTTTGCTTCTTTCTCTGTCATCAAGTTTTTTAAGAGCGCTCGTGCTTTTGACTTTATCACTCTCCTTATGGCCCCTGTCCCCTTGTTGGGAAGCCGGCTTCTCCTTTACTTTTTCCATATTTTCACTTGCTTCTGCTTTTTCTTTCTCCATTCTGTAGTCGAGTTTTACCTTCTTCTCTCCGCTTTTTCTCTCTGTCTTTTCAGCATCTTTCTCTTTGGCCGATGTTCGCTTTTCAGTCCTTTCTTTATTTTCCTTTAAACTCTTCTCCTGCCTCTCACCATCTGTCTCTTTTTCTACGACATGCGAGCTAGCTGCTTCATCTTTAACACCACAGCAGCCTGGTTCCATTTCTTTATCCGCAGGCAGCGATTCTTTCTCTTCCTTCACATCCTTTAGTTTATCCTCCTTGAGGAACTTCTCATTTTCCTTCTTGCTCTTCTCTTTCTCTCTCTCCTCCTTAACACTTCTCTCTTTCTGCAACTGTCTCTCCTTAACTAACTTCTCTTCTTTGGCCACCGCTTTTTCTGGCTTGGATTTTCTGTCTGAGGAAAGGGATTCGTGCTCTGGATTTAACACCATCTCTTCATTTTCATCGCTTTTGAAGAAGTTCTCTTTCCAAAATTCTCGGTCAAACTCGATGCTCCTCTGCACCTCTTTCACACTGTGTTTGTGTTTCTCCTTCTCCCCGTCATGTTCCTTCCTGTGCTTGTCCTTCTCTCTTTCTTTGTGCCTTAATTTGTGCTTTTTCAGTGTCTTCCCCTCCTTGTCGATCTTCCTTAGCGTGTACTCTACGTTCTCCAGCGCTGAGCTGCTGTCTTCCTCTTTCATTTTAGAACCAGACTTCTCGCCAAACTCCAAGTGAAAATCTTTCTGGTGATGTTTGCTTTTCTCTTTGTGCTTGGAACACTTGCCGCTCGAGCTTTCCACTAGGTACTCCGAATCGGTGCCGTGGTCGTAGCGGACTAACTCAGACGGCAGCGTTATCTCAGAGCCTCCCGGGGATAAACAGCCTTTGGTGTTTTCCTGCTTCAGCGGCGTCGCCTGCTTCTCGCTTAACCCACAGGGCTGCTTCGGGGATTTGCCTGCAGGGATATGAAACAGTTGTAAGGAAGAATCGTCTTTTGTGGTGAAAGACTTCTTAAAGGTTTCTTCCTCTCTGCTTTTGTCTAAGGCATCTAAGCCAGAAGCAGCGATATTGGTGACTCTGGCGTTTTCTTTTTCTTGCTTTAGCTCTTGATTCTCTTTATTTTTGCTCTGATTTTTTACTTTCCTCTTGACTTTGCCTTTTTGCTTGTGTTCATTCGTAACCACATAGTCTTTCTTCACTCGTACATCAGAGTGCGGGGCCTCTGACATAGAGCAAGGAGAGACTATCTTCTTATCCTGAAGGATTTCTTCGTCTGAACTTTCAGAACTGGAATACAGAACTCTAGAGGGCTTCTGCTTTTTGCTCTTAAATGGTTTGGAGAAGACAACTTTATCTTGCTTGGAGAATAAGCTGTTCTTTTCGACTTCGCTCTCATCCTCTTTCCTCAGGTCTTTTCTGAGAATGTGCTTGTCATCGATCAGTTTTTTCACTTCGTCTTCATCATCATCTTTAAACTCATACTCGTCAAGAGCAGACGGAGCCGGTGCCTTACTGGGGACCGTTTGTTTGCTGTCATTGGCTATGGAGTCCTTTTCCGCTTCTGAATCGACATTGCCCTCCACGCTGGATGGATTCACAGATGGAGGTTCCTCGGAATCTAGAGTAGGAAAGCAAAAATTAACAGGGACAGGCTTCACGCTTCAGTTCAGGAGGAAATGCTTGAGTTTCACAGCAGCAAAACCAGTAACAAACCTTCTCACTAGAATGAGGCTTTTTAGGAGAAAGCAAAAGGTCAGGCAGCCAAAACGCTCCCTACACTTAACATCTCGCACTCGGGTGTGTAGAACACTGATGAGCGTTTCTATCCCAACCCAGCAAAAGCAAAGCTGTTTCCGCTTTGTAAACCTCATCTATTGTGCAAACATCCTGCACAACCTTTCTCAAGGATATTTTACTACAGTGATTCATTCGTCTAGGAATTCACCACCTGTTACTGTGACAACTTCACTCTGTTCTTCCTCGTGAAATACTTGGTCGCATTTCAACAGCAGAGAAGCTTTCATCCTCAGAAGACAAAGAGCTGCTGCCCAAGCAAAGAAATTCCCTCATCGGTGTTTATGCACCCGAGCAGGTTACGAACTGTAAGTTACACCCATGTGAGACACTAGGTCCAGATTCATCTACTTAGGCTGTGAAAGAAGTGACTTTGAGGCATCTCCTTCTCTGGAGACGTTTTAAACTTGCCTTGGCCATGTTCCTGTGCAACTGGATCCAGGGGATCATCCTGCTCTGGCAGGGGGATTGGACCGGACGATGTTCGAGGTCCCTTCCAATCCCTAACAGTTGGTCATCCTGTGATATTCTGCACAAGGAAACCTCTCAGAAATCATTTGGTATTGTAGTGAAGACAGTCTTTGGCTTTTACCTGAGCAGCTGTCCTCGTCGTCAGAGATAGGCACTTCCCTTTTCAACAGCATCTCCAACTCTTTGGTTTCAGCAACATCTACAGGTCTCTCACCATGCTTGTTGGCTTGAAACGGATTCCCTCCGTGTCGAAGCAACAGCTTGACGATCTGCAGCAGTCAGTAAATGAACTTTCAGGGTCTTGTACAACTAACATGCTATTTCACCAGTACAAAGCTATCACAGAATCATGTTGGCTGGGAGAAGCTGTCAAGATCCCTGTGTCCAACCATTCGCCCCAGCACTACCAGGTCTCCACCAACCCCTGTCCCTCACACCACATCTTTAAGGCTTTGCAACCCCTCCAGGCATAGGTACTCCACCGTTACCCTGGGCCAGGTCCTGACAACCCTTTTGAGGAAGAAATTGTTCCTCGTGTCCAAAAATCCAAACTTCTTTGCTCATGAAACATGAATAAAGAAACCCAGACTGGAAAGCAAAACGTCAGCAACTGGCATGCACAATTCAGGTATGCATACACAGGTCACTAAGAGAAGTGATGGAGAAGGCTCCCAAGATCACCTTTAAGATGCCCCCAAGACAGCAGAAGCAGAGTCATAAATCCATATGAGAGGGATCACAGAATCATTGAGGCTGGAAAAGCCCTCTGAGCTCATCCAGCCCAGCCCAGGACCTAAAATCACCACAATAAGCTAGGCCAGGGCACTAAGGGCCATATCCAGTCTTTTCTTCAAGACCTCCGGTGATGGGGACTCCCCCACTACCCTGGGCAGTCCAGTCCAGGCTCTGAGCATCCTTTGTGGGAGGAAGGGCTTCCTAACATCCAACCTAACCCTCCCCTGGTGGCTTCAAGCCCTGCCCCTCATCCTGGTGCTGGTGATCTGGGAGAAGAGCCCGACCCCTAGCTGACCACAACCTCCCTTCAGGGAGTTGTAGAGAGGGATGAGGTTCCCCTGAGTCTCCTCTTCTCTGGGATAAATACCCCCAGCTCCCTCAGACTCTCCTCCTCAGACTTTATTCCAGTCCCTTCCCCAGCCTCCTTGTTCCTCTGGACCCCTCTCCATCTCATTCTTGAAGTGAGGGGCCTGGAGCTGCCCCCTCCCCCAGGAGGGAGGCCTCCCCAGTGCCCAGTCCAGGGGAAGAATGATGTCCCTAGTCCTGCTGGCCACAATATTGCTGATCACAACCAGGATACCATTGGCCATTTGTGCCACCTGGGCACCCTGCTGGCTCCTGTTCAGCCAGTTGTCAACCAGTGCTGCCAGGTCCTTGTTCTAAAGGCTGAGTATTTCAAAATGCTTCTTGGTTCCCCTCCCACTCTCCCAGTACACTCACATTCCTATGCCCACTGCTAGCAGAGTCGTGAAGGGGTGTATCATCATCCAAGCCCTGTGTGTTCACATCAGCTCCCGCTGCAATCAGGACTTTAGCGACATCGTAGGAACCCACGTTACAAGCTTCATGCAATGGTGTCCAACCTGTGGTCAAGCATGGAGAGAGTAAATTGGAAAGGTCAAAGATTTAAGAATGCTTTGTTTCTCCTGTGCAGTACATCTCTGTTGCCTTGAAACGTTTCAAAATAGAGCAGTTGGCAGGATGGTGCTGCCATCCGTCCGATGAACAACACAGGCTTTGTCAACTTTCACCCTCGTGCCAAACTGCAAATTTCACTGTGATTAAACTGAGCCCAGAAAGCACTAATAAAACAGGAAAGGACAGCATCTGGCACAACCCCTCCAGGCTACTAAACACCACAGAAATCTGTTAACCAGTGAGGATCTGAACAGTCCTAGGTGTATATGAGCAAAACAATCCTATACAATTCCGATCCCCACATTAATAATCTGAAGCTCAGTGCTTGCTGCTTTGTAGCAGAGCCTCAACTGAAGATCATCCCTAGAATCCTTAGGGATTGGAAGGGACCTCGAAAGATCATCCAGTCCAATCCCCCTGCCACAGCAGGATCACCCAGACCAAGTGGCACAGGAACACAGCCAGGTGGGGCTGGAACGTCTGCAGAGGAGGAGACTCCACAACCCCCCATGCACTATATTCTCTAGCTCAGTTTTGTCTCCCCATCTCAATGCCTCTCTCTTCAGAACTGACTTGCATTCAACTTCTGTGCCCAACACAACCAGTGCAAGTCTGGAAGAGTTTATGCACTTGAACTCCGTGTTGAATCAGTAACAGCCTTATCTATTCACAAAGAAGAGGCACAAGAATCCCCTAATTCTTCTAATCCCTCAGCAAGGTAACTTCTCACCCTCATCTCTCAGCTTGTCACTCATTTAAATAAGGAAAAAAAAGCTTGGAACAAGAAGTTTCTACTCTACTGTTTAGCAAAACACTTCTTCCTGATTTTCATGTATTACTACTCACATCCTTTGTGTTGCTCAGCTTCACCACTGCCTGGCTATCACCTCTTTCTTCCCCTTTGCTTGCCATGTGCCCTTTTCCCACTCCCTCATAACGACGCCAATTCCACTCTCAGCCCTCTGATTTCTGCCTTCCTTCCCCTGATTAATTCGCTCCATAGTTCGTTCTTCTCCAAGGTTTTTTTTTGCCCTTCTACCCTAACTCTAGTCCTGGCTTGCTCTCCACATCTGTTTCCTTCACCCTTCTTCTCCCACACCAGTGTCATTCTGGCAGATATCCCACGAGCAGGGTTACTTCCTCCGTTACTAATTCATTTTCTGCTCCTTTAGCGCCGCCAGATTCTTAACTAAAAAACTTCATTCTCACAACTTCACGGCAGCCTCAAGTCTTGTTTTTCTCAGCTCATGACTCACTGCTCAAATCCTCCCCCTCTTCCTGACTTCTTCCTCTGCACAGGATTTTGAAGCTCAGCCACCTCTGCCTCTCACTCGGGATTATCAATGGAAAAGGACCTCGCTTGATCCCAAACACCTCCTCCAGAGTTGTGAATGAAGTCCCTGCTGATCCGCTTCCAGATCCAGTTCTCAGCCGCTCTCCTCATCCTTTCATCTGCCTTTAAAATTAAAGGTCTGTACCAGGTCAGGCTGGGATGAAGAGAAGTTCCTTCACAACAGCCACCCCAGTGCAGTGCACTGACCAGAGGGGTGTTCTGTGCCATAGGGTGTCCCTGTCAGCAAGAAAAGCTGGAGGATTTCTGCTCTCCCTTCCCTCCCCTCTCCCAGAATTACTCTTTTCAACAAGTTCTTCTCATCAACCCTCCCAATTTCTTTGAAGGCCTCCCAGGGTTCTGTTTCTGCTTCCTTTCTTTTCCTCCTCTACCTGTGAATCCTGTGCAGCTTAAAATACAAATCCAGCTACTCTGCAAAGCAAGAAACTACCGATCTATTTCCTATATAAAAATCAAGTTCTCAGTCTAACGACTATTAATCATCTCCTGATGGATGCCGAGATGGAGCTGACAGCTAACCTCCACGTTTCACTAATACTCCATAGCACCCCAGTGCTACCACTGCCTCCAGAAACAAGTGTGATTTGAGATCCTCCAACAAGTTACACTGCTCTACTTGCCTACAGCATGAAGACACCAGCAGCAGTCATTTGGAACGCCTTGTTAAGCAATTACACGTCAACTCACCTGCAAAATCTTTCACGTTCACATTCGCACCCAGACTGATCAACTCCTTAACCTGCTTCACGTCCCCTCGAATCGCTGCCATGTGCAGAGGGGTTTCCCCTCGCTCATTCCTCTTGTTGACCTTGTCTTTCTGCCTTGAAGAAGAGCTTGGTGTTTTCTTTTGTGCTGTGGTGGTTTGTAAGGAATGATTTAAGGTGGAATCTACAAAAGAAGGTTGGAACAGTCGCTGTCAGTGTTTTTACTTGACTCTATTAAAAAGGGTGACAACAAACAGTGAATTGGAGAATTTAGAGAAAAGAGTGCACGTGTACCAACAGGATGCCAGTGTAAGGACTGTCTGTGAGCTTATACTGCTCAGCCGGGCCAACACAAGTGTTTAGGGCTGAATCACAGACTGTTAGGGATTGGAAGGGACCTGAAAAGATCATCCAGCCCAATCCCCCTGCCACAGCAGAATCCCCTAGATCCAGTCACACACGAGTCCCNTGCCCAGATGTCAGACTCTATCCTGCTCTCGTTGAGTGTCATTCAGTTCCTCCCTGCCCAACTCTCCAGCTGTCCAGGTCCCTGCTGAAGGGCAGCCCAGCCCTCTGGGGTGTCAGCCACCCTCCTGGCTTGGTGTCATCCGCAAACTTGCTGACAGGTCCCTCTGATCTCTCATCCAGGTCAATGATGAATATACTGAATAGTACTGGTCCCAGTACCCATCCTTGGGGGACACCACGAGCTCATAGGATCCTTAGGGATCAGAAGGGACCTCAAAAGTCATCTAGTCCAATCCCTCTACTACAGCAGGACCACCCAGACCACGTTGTGCAGGAACAGACCCAGGCAGGATACAGGCCTCCAGCTAGACTCTACCCCACAGAGCACTACCTCTGGCCGCTATCCTGCAGCTAGTTCACCACATAATGAGTAATTCTTAAATTCCAACCAAAATCAACGATTGCTGAAGAACATCAGGGTTCAGGATACTCTGATTGGAACAGAGCCCCAGAGGCAGGAGGAAGAATACTAATCACTCTGTAAGATCACCTGGACTGTTGTCTCTCGCTGTCATCTGCATGAGAAGTGCCATCTGCTTGCGCTCCGACAGAGGATAACCAAAAAGAATGCTGACGGGTGTTGATTTTTTATTTCCAGAATCCTTCTTCATTTTCTTCTTCTCTGGACCTTCCTTCTCTGAAAACATTAATGTTTCAAGCCATTGAACAACTCAACTTGCTCTTCTATGATAACATTTGTTAGTAGAAATCAAACCTGTTACCTCATCTCAGAGCAATTTCTTCTCACAAATTCCTACCGTTCAAAAGCAGACAGCTAGTTTATATAAACAACTCCCGTCCTTTCATCAATATTTGTGGGAGTTGTTTAATATCTCAGGTCCAAGTTTTAAACCAGGAGCTAAATTTACACATCTGCCTAAACAGATTGTTTCTAAAGCTGTTTGGTTCCTACAGACTGTCACACGTCTTCAGGGTGGTTCGACGCCCTCTAAAATCAAATCATTTCTTAATGCCTAACAGAACTGTGATTTGGAAACTTGGTTCTGTGTCTTCATCTTTTTGGGAAGTCCTTCCTTTCCTTTTTCTACACAAAGGACTTGGAAACCAAGGGCAGGTGGTAAAGGTGAAGTAAGAGAGAACATAATTGACTGACGATTAAGTGAGTTGAGGCAAATCCCTTTGAACTGGAGCAGGGACTCTGATTCACTCGCCTAACCAGAATGAAACCAAATTATCATGGGGTTTCCACAACCAACAAGCAACTCTCTCAAGTGTCCTGGAGATAAAACACTTAAGAAATCATTCATTCAATTAATTTTAGCCTAAAGATACTTCTTACAGCATCTCCTGGTTTTTGTTCACCAAGACACAGAATCACAGAGCGTTATGGATTGGAAGGGACCTCAAAAGATCATCCAGTCCAACCCCCCTGCCAGAGCAGGATCCCCTAGATCCAGTGGCACAGGAACAGGCCAGGCGGGTCTGGAATGTCTCCAGAGAAGGAGACTCTACAATCACCCTGGTCAGCCCCTTCCAGGGCTGTGTCACCTTCACTGTGAAGAGGTTTCTTCTCTTATTTATTGTGGAATACCCTCTGTTCCAGCCGACACCTGTTGCCCCTTTGTCCTATCACTGTATGGCACAGAGAAGCAGCCAGGTTCTACCTGTGTCGGAGTGACGATCCTCATTGCGGGATGGACTAATGGTAAAAGGAAGTTTACGTTTCATGGAAGACTTCTCTTTCATGTCTTTGCCCACATCACTGCGATCCACTCTGGGAGTTTTGCTATAGGAGGCAATCTTGTCCTTGCTCTAAAAAGAAATAAAAGCAATAATAAGTCATTGGTGCACAAAACAGCAGAGTCTTACAACACACACGGAGTGGAAACAGTCCCATGAGAGAGTGAATGTGCATAAGGATGTGGATCACAGTTTATTCAAAACCTTTAGAGTAACCTTAGTAAAGAAAGACAGCATTTATTTTTAAAGCTAGAATCNTGGGTGCCCCTGAGCAAAGCCTGGCTCCTTCCTCCTGACCCCCACCCTTTCCATCTTGATCAACAGCCATGGGGTCCCCCCTCAGGCTCCTTTGTTCTAAGTTTAGGAGACCCAGCTCCCTCAGCCTTTCCTCATCAGGGAGCTGCTCCCCTCCTTTCATCGTCCCTGTGGCTCTCTCCAGCAGCATTGTGTCCTCCTGGAATTGAGGGGTCCAGAACTGGACACAAGATTCCAGATGGGGTCTCACCAGGGCAGAGTAGAGGGGGAGGAGATCCTCTCTCAATCTACTAATCACCTCAGGATGCCATTGGTCTTCTTGGCCACAAGGGCCGGTTGCTGGCTCCTGGTTATCCTGTTGGGCAGCAGGACCCCAGGTCTCTTTCTCCAGTAACTCAGTCCCCACCCTCTCCTGTTCCCTGGGGTTGTTGTTGCCCAGATGCCAGGCTCTGCACTGCCCCTTTTTGAAGTTCATTCAATTCCTCCCTGCCCAATTCTCTTCGGTGTTATTTCTGCTTCACAGCACCACATCAATGCAGTATCCAGCTGCTTGGGAGAACCCTCTGCAGAACCCAAGACGATGGTCTCCAAATCAAGATGCAACATCAAGATGTAATGTTTTCTGTTTGTGCTGCACAAACACACTATCAAGCTAAGTCAGCTATCAAAGCTCCTCAGCTTAAACTCATTCTTAAACGGGTGACTGTGTGGAAGTACTAACAGATGCAGGGATCCATTCTTTCAAGGGCACACAGATGAACACACTGACCTGTTGAGCAGTTGAAAAGCAGATCACCCAGTGCCATCCCCTTGCCACTGGCAGTGACACCTCTCACCAGTCCAGGCTGGGAGACCAGAGCCCCATCCAACCCAGCCTTGGACATTGCCAGGGATGGAGCAGCCACAGCCTCCCTGGGCAACCTGTTCCAGGGACTCAGCACCCTCACAGGGAGGAATTTGTTCCTAAATTTAATCTAAACCTTCCCTATTTTAGCTTGAAACAATCTCCTCTGTCCTATCACCTGGTGCCCTAGTAAGAAGTCCCTCTCCAGCTTTCCCTGAAGGTTTTAGACTGCAACAGGAGACCAGCAAATATTATTTATCTTTCTCCTCAGCATCAAACTCTGCAGCAGCCAGTGTGACTAAGGACCGAATAAACTGCCCAAGGAGGCTGGACCTTCCACCCAGGGGACGTGAGGCAAACATCTGCCACGGACACAGCACAGTGCATCCTACTCTGAAGCAAGTGGATGAACTGGATCTGCATGCGCCAGTGCTTAATACTGGAGGAAGCAGGAACGAGGAAGGATGTTTGCTGGCAAAATCCCACTAGTGTGGTACTAGCTGGATCAACATTTTTCAACTGGTCAGCAGAAAGTGCCTCGGAAGGCTCACAAAGAGCAGGCTGGACAGCTTTTTGATAACCCTTTCCAGCTCATTGTCTGGTCCTGCTACAATCACTGACAGCACATGAAAGGAGAGGACCCAGTGCCATATAATCCAGCAGATGCACCAAGCCCTGGGAGAATACACACTATTTTCTGCCTAGCAAAGATAATTACAGAGTGAACAGTGTACTGCTGGGTATTAAACAGCTTCGGGCACTACTGCTGCACTCTTCTTGGAAGAGAGTTAGTTCTTACGAAGCCCAAATGTGTTTCTCCTTTGGATTATGTTTCTATCATCAACCTCCTGAGTTCTGGCCATGAGGTAGTGAAGCATCAATTCACAGAACCACAGAATCAAGAACTAATAACCTCTGTCTCACTTGACTGGGAAGAGACCAAGTCTGAAGTTTCTATCAGTGGTTTCAGAATGAAAAGCTTTCGATAGAGGCTTCAAACCTTTTGAATTGAGTTGCAAGATGCAGTCAATTTTTAAATCCCATTGGTCCTGCCTGACCAAGCTAGCAGCCTTCCACAATGAAGTCAACAAAGGAAGACCTATGGATGTCATCTATCTGGACTTCTGCAAGGACTTTTACACGGTCCCCCACAACATCCTCATCTCTAAGATGGAGAATTAGGGGTTTGATGGGTAGACTGCTCAGTGGATAAAGAACAGGCTGGATGGTCACATCCAGAGGGTGATGGTCAATGGCTCCATGGCCAGATGGAGGAAGGTACTGAGTGGTGTCCCTCAAGGGTCT
>VZRI01011734.1:0-37073 GCA_013397515.1 Upupa epops | reverse complement strand
GCACCTTTATGACAGCATCCATTCCGCCACCGGCCGACTATACTGCCGACCCATTCCTGGTGCTTCTTCGGACTACCCTCCAAAGGATCCCGTGCACGCCCTTTTCCGCCTCCTCCCAGCCCCAGGCTTTCCCCACTCCATGGCTCCCAAGGACACTGCTCCCGCAGGGAGATCCCGCGCCGCCCGCGGACAGCTCACTCACCCCCAAAGGATCACGTCGGGGTCACCAAAATGTTGCAGTGAACATTATGTGATCTGTTCGTTTTCCTCTGTTGGACCGTAGCTTGACCACTCACCGAGGTGCACACCAATATGATGAACAGCAAATGGTGTTTATTATCACGTGGCGTACACTTACATACCCCTGCCCTTTGTGTACGCCCTTTTTTCCCACAGACATAGCAGAATAGAGAACCTATCGCGTCACATCCCACAAGCCCGCATGCGCATAATACAACAGACTAGTAGCAAGAGATAACATTGGTGACATTGAGTTTGACGCAATTTCAGACTGCTGAAAGGTAAGTGACATTGCCAGCCTGAAACACTTTATACCTAATCTAGCAATACTGTAGCTAAATTTGTAGTCATTTCAAAATGTTTTGAGGATTTTTTTCGTTGCTGCTTGTAGCAGCTGTCAGATCACAGCATCCCACACAAAGTAGAGGGCAGCAGACAGAGGGGAAGTGGAACTACCTCTCTTCAGTGAAATTTTATATTACACAGTAAGGGGATTAAGGATACTCAGTAAAAGTTTTAAAGAATAATTACAGTAAAGGCTGCACATTGGGTGAAGTCAAAAGAGGACTAGGAGAATAAGAAGTGTTTGATAAGAAGTCACAAAATAGAAATTTAAAGATAGGGGTTTCAGCAAAGTGTTGCTAGCTAGTATACTAGGAAAGATTAGAGAACAAAGAAATAAAAGATCTGTTTAAAAAGAGCAGCAAATAAAAGAAACTACAAAAAAAAAATCCAGCATATTAAAAAAAAATAACAACAGAAGAAACCCCAACCCAGTAGAGATGGAGAAAAAGTATTTGTTTATTAGCTGAAGAACATGAAGATCTGCCAGAGTGCCTGGAAAAGTCCCAGTTGTCTTATCTACTGCAGGGAAAAACTATCCCCAGGCCCATGGGAGAGCAGAGTGAGGAAAGCAGAAAGTGAAAAGAAGGAAGGCTGATTTTGAAATATTACTTTTTTGATGTTTACACAGGGGCAAGCCTACATCAGCTAGACTGAGAGTTTCACATTCAAGTTCTTTATCAACTTTTTGCCTTTCCTGAGTCTCATTTAATATATACACAGAAACCTACACAGACACTTTCATTTGAGCCGTGCCAACACTTTTTGTTAACTCCCCTGGGAATCTGCTGCAGTATTTTTGATAATGCTGAAGCAAACCCACTTCTGTCTGGACTCCTGTGTTTTTCAGTAAGAATGTCAGCTTTACAACTTGTAAATCAGGAAACTGGAACTAGGTATGTCTGTAAAACACTGACACAAGCTTTCATTTCTATTTTTTAGGTATTTGGAGTGAAGACCTTAATGAAGTCAAGCTACAGTTTCATTACACAGAATCCAGAGCATTCATTTTTGTCTATGCATCACCTCTAGAGCTGCCTTCCCACCAGTGTTTATAGGGCTGCACTGTAAAGCAAAGAAGTGAATTGATCTGAAGTAGAATTAATGTTATTTCTTTTAAATCAGTGATCCAGTCCCTGGTGTCATCTCACAAACAATGAAACAGCAAGGAAATAGCTTGGGAACATGACCAAGCAGCTGGGGAAAGGTGAAGCAGTGGGAGTTACTAAAACTTTATCACTGCCAAATGAAAACACAAACGTGGTTGGGAATAAGAAACAAAACAAGACAGAACAGATGTGTTTGCTACTAAAATATTTCCAATGTAAGTAAATTGTTAACTAGAATCATGTTGGTGGGTAAAACAAGGGTCTTGGGAGTAAACTTGTACATATACACACAAACCACAGCATGGTCAGCAGTTAAGACTGCAGAGACAATCTTCATCTTGGCATTTGTTGGGGATTTTTTTGTAGTGTTGCACCTGAAATATTAGTTAGCTTTCATTATTTTTATTACAATGACCTCTACAGAACAATTTTTTTGCAAAAAAACAGACCAGTTACTCACAGCCGTACTGTCTCCTATGTCATTTATTAACAAGTTTCATGACTTTTTAGCTATTGTACTGTCGCAATGGGCTGTTGAGACTATAGCCTTTGGACATACATCAGATTCTGGAAGGCAAAACATTCCAGATTTTGTAATACTCTACCATCATCTGTCTAGTCTGTTTCTAAATGTTCTATGCCAGACTGGTGCCTGTTTTACTCTCTTTTCACTACTTTTGCACAATGCAAAAGACACAATGATGCTTCTTTGCCACTCTCCATGTGTATTGGAAAATGGGGATGATGAGGGCCAAAGAGATTAAATCAGCTGGACCCACAGTCTTGGCCTATGGAAGAAACAATTGGAGGAAGATTCCAGGAAGATCTGGGGTTAAATATGCTCTGTCATAGTCCAACACAAATGTAAAGTTAGCTTGCTCCTTAATAGCTGTGAATGGTGGGACACTAGCATAGCATGGAGTTTACTTTTTCTTTCTTCTTGATAAAATTGAAGAAAATCACCCAAGAAAATAGTGAAAGAAGCAGTAAAAGCTGTAGAGACTCTGTTTTGACAGAGTTTCAGAAAGGTTACTTAGTTCTTTCATAAATAATCCTACTTCAACATGTGGGAATGTGTTCTATGTAATTTCTGGCAGCAGTGGAAATTCTGAAGACAATACGATCCACCCGTTATGGATTCATCTATCAAGTGCAAACACTCCAGTTTGGTCTTACTTTCCACTTGAGAACATACAAGCCTCTACTTGGTATTTCCCCTCCCAACGAACATGTGTACTTGGGACTTTCAAAACTTTCTCTCCTCTTTTTCCTGTCACACCCATCTGTCTTTAATCCCTATCAACAGGAACCCTTTTCTTTCCTTCCACCGTAGGTACCCAAAGTAAAAAACAATGCCCGAGATCCATTCTTGATTTTCTAGAAAGCTCAGGTTAGACTAATCCCATCCTGTGCCATTCAAGGACACGGCTGAAATTCAGCCACTTGTCAGGTCTGCATACACACTTGGCCCCACACCTTGACCTTCTTCCTCTCAGAAATATGCTCTCCACCCCCCACCCACCCCCCCATATCAATTCCGACACCCTTTGAATAAACAAATTTTGAAAATAAATACAACAAGAGCCCATCATCACTGTCCTGGTTTAGGATTATTTTGTTATTTTGTGTAGGTTTACACAAGTCACGCAAAATTAAGGTGGTCCAAAATCACCGCTCGCAAACACGAATCCCGAGCGTACTCCGTGGTATCCACTACCAGTTAATCCACTGTAGCCACACGCTGAGTAAACTGCACCATTCTACCCCAAAACTGCGATGGGCCACGCTACACCTCTCCTGCCCACGAGCAGCTCGAGTAGGGCGACGGAATGCAACACCGGACCGTGGGGGCGGACACGTGAGCGGGAGTGGGGGCTGGCACTAGCCGCCCTTCCCGGCCATACCCCGTTCTTCGGGTGAGCCCAAGTGCTGCCGAGGATGGGGGAGCTCCTGGTGGCAGCAGCCAGGCGGATGGGCGGAAGCTGCTCTTCCTCTCCGCTAAGTATCCATCGCTGCTGCTCTCCGAGACAGCGGTAGCCGCCAGGTGCGGCAGTCGCGTCGCTGGGAGCCCGCGGTCCTCCCCCTCCTGCAGGAGCTGTGGCCTGTCCCGGAAGCGGCAGGCGGTGCCGGCACGGGGTTCTGGCGGCGGCTGAACAATAGCGGAGTGCAGCTCTGGGTCAGGAAGCGGTGAAGGGGACCAGGGATGGAATTGCTGCTGTCCTTGTTCCGGTGGTGTCGGAGTGTCCGCGCCGCAGTTACATGGAATGCGCGTGTGTGCGTGCGTGTGTGTGTGTGTGTGTGGGGCAGCCTGCCTGCCTGCCTGTGTGTGTGAAGGGGGAGGAAATGTTAAGGAGCCTGAGGATGGATGCGAGAGGCGCGAAGAAGCGGGACGGGACTGTGCAGTCTCCGTGGGGCTGGGGGGAAGGGGTGTGCGGGCGGGAGCTCTGGGGCCCCACCGTGTGGCCTGGCTTCGCCGAGCTCTAGGGAAGAAACTTCCCTGTGACGGCCCGGCCCGGCCCGCCCCGAGCCCGGCGGAGCCGTCGATTTCCTCCGCAGTGAAGGTTGAATTAACGATGCTGTACCTTGTCTCCCTCCCGCCACCGACCCCCACTCGCCCATCTCAGGTCACCATGAACGAGGAGCAGTTTGTGAACATCGACCTGGACGATGACAACGTTTGCAGCGTCTGCAAGCTAGGCACCGAGAAGGAAACGCTCTCCTTCTGCCACGTCTGTTTTGAGCTCAACATCGAAGGTAACCTCCTAACGGGAACCGGTCGGTGCCGTATCGGTTCGTGGGTGACTAGCGTGGAGCTTGAGGCCGACCGAGCTTGTCTGGAGGCTTCTGTAAGGGCTTGGGTTCGAAAACCTGTGTCAGGAAGTTCTCTTGCCGTCCATGCTAGTTTCTTAGGTTCTTAAAGCTAATCTCCAGTAAAGGTGGATGCCCAAGGTAGTCCTCCTGTATATGTGTGTTCTGAAATGCCCAGCAATAATTTCACCCTCTAATGCTGATTCAGATTTACCTAGTATATAGTCTGCATTTTTTGGGGGGTTTCTGCTCAGTAATTAGAGGGATCTGAGTATAAACCTATCTTAAATTGCACATTTTAAAGCAAAACAGTGTGGGCTTTTTGAGCAGATAAGTATTTTGCTTTTGTGTGAAGTAATCAGAGAATTATTTCTTTTTGCTTATCTTTTTGCTTTCATATGAGGGTAATACATGCAATATGATAGAAGTGAGTTCATTGGCACCGCTTCTTAAAGTTTACAAATTATAAAGTAGGAATTTTGTCTACTTTTTCAGGGGACTAATGTTGTAATAATACTCTTTTTGCCTCCAGAATGTATCTTTTAGGATTTCATACTAAAAATTGTTTGACTATCTTGCTGTTGCCCTTCATGTATTAACTGTTAGCCATGAGTGAGGAGTAGATTAGTTATTTTGCTTTTTGAAGTTAAATAGTGATTTTTCTGAAATTATATCTATTCCTGCTTTATTTTTGGGGCAGCAAAATAGTTTTTTCCAGTTATACAAAGTGGAAGTTGCCAATTTTATGTGCAAGCAACTATCTAAAGTAATATGTGTTAGTATGGAGCAATAGCATATGAAGCTCTTAATAGCATGGATATTCCGATGTCTTGATGATTTTAAGATTTGCTGCTCCTCTAATACATATGAGAGTACACTAAGGGTCTTGATATCAAATCTTTCCAAAGGGAAAGGGATCGGAGATACTGGTGCAGTATGTTGCTTATTTTGAACCCTAGAAGCATAAAGCCTACTGGAATGTAGAGGGCTGTGGAGATAGGTATTCTGTACAGTTTCTGTGTTTCTGTTGTGCATCTGACTTTCAGTGCATGTATGGGTAATAAAAGTTTGTTCTTACCTTGCAGAATTGTGAAAAACACATGAGCCGATTGGAATAGCTTTGAAATACTGACGAGATTGTTTTGATTAAAAAAATAAAAGCCTTTAAGGTCTTTGTTACTACTAGAGGCAGTATGTTTTATATATTTGCATGCTTTGTGCTTTCCTTTAGAAGATACATGCTTGTGCATTTGCACTTTTTGATAAAAACTCAGAACAGCTGTCTAACCCAAGACAGCCTGGCACTCTGCTTGAATTTTCTAACTGTTGTAAAATTATGGGTTTACAGTTCTTGAAGTAGAGTTTGCTTCTATCTAAAATAAGAAAAAAACAAGTAGTTTTGCCATAATTAAGTATTTCAATTATGTTCAGAATCTAGGGTTTTTTTGGAAGTATTGAAACAGATAAAATGGAATGCATTAAAAAAATGCTGGATGGTTTCTATGATTCATTGTTAGACATAAGCTGTGGCTTTGTCAAAGTTCCTTGTTATGGATATTACTTTACAAATGTGTTTTAGCTGGAACAGCTGGGTGTGCTTTTTTTTTTTTTTTGGTAGAACTCTTAAAAGACAAAAAAAATCTGTGCAGCAGACTACTTTGCATAATCTTCTAAATTTTCAGTTAATTGTAAAAGACGACTGCTTGAACAGGATGGTGATGAAAGCTCACCTGAAATTACATCAGCTGTTATAGTCCTAATCTTTTCTTTTGCGTAGTAGAAGTGCTAGTATCTTTGATTACAGCAGCAGAATACCTCAATTTCTGATATTTTGTCTTCTCCATATGACTTAGAAAAAGTGTACTTTTACTGCTTTTATAGGGAGTAGAGACTTTCTGTCTGAGCCAGTTCATAAGACAGCCCTTTAACATATCTGTGGTCATGTAATTCTACTTCTCATACATCTCCTGCACTCCTGTATTTTCCTGTGACAGAGAGTCCAATTTAGATACGTCCAGAATAACAATCTTTTGGCAACCCTGAGTAGGAAAAGAAATGGATAATTCACTAACTCTGGGTGTTTTCATACTGAATTCATGCTTATATTTTAATGAGGTTCTGACGCATTATAGCTATGAACAGATGCAACCGAAGTTGCATCAGCTCTTTGGCTGTGCCATTCCACAGGTACAAACAAATGTAATTCTCACTGAACTTCTGCATTTTTATTTAACATCATCTTTTTAAAAACAATTAAAATGTATACTTATATTTTTAAATAATTCAGGAAGTGAAATAGGCTGTTCAAAAAAGATATGCTAGAACATTGCTTAAGGATAATACTTTTTTAGTGTTCATGTGCTTGTGCAAGTTTTCCCTCTGTGAAATAGGAAATAGCTGCTGTTCAAGACCAGGCAGGCTATTAGTCACCACTTGGCATCCTGCAGGATGCTTAAGTACCCTCACTGTGTGCAGCACCCTATTAACTTCTGTGTGTTATTCACTGCGGAGCATGAAACGCTTCTCTCATCTTTCCTGATCATCCAGTCCTCACCAGGAGGTGGGTCAGGGTAGAAGGGAGCATTGCAGATACATGTGCAAGGGCAAGTGGTAGACTTGACAGTGCTAGATGTATGGTTGTGGTCAATGATCTTGAAGGTCTTTTCCAGTCTCAATGACTCCTTGATTCTTCAGGTCTATGCAAGAGATTCTGGAAGCAGGTTCCCAAATTTTTTTTTCTGAAACGGTACCATATTCTAATGCTTTTAACAAAACTCATGACAACAGCTCATTTTCACTGTGTCATCATCTGGTTGCTTAAATCTTGCCATGGTAAATCCACCCGCTTTAGAAACCCAAGGCTTAACCATTTCACCCTCTCTGAAACAGACTTTCTCAAAGGCATATAAATAAAACACTGAGTAAACTATATTTCCAATTGCACTATAGTTTAGCACTATTGTATGTTTGTGTCTTGTGACATGTGTGAGTTCAATAGCTGCACAAGTTTCCTTGCATGTGGGTGGTAATGTTGATTGTCAAGTCAGATGAGTAATTAGAACTGACCAAATCAAAGACCCAGAGACTGTTGTGTGGTGTCCCAGTAATCTGTGGATTGAAGCATTTTAGATTCACGTGTACCTAAATTATATAAACCAGGAAATCAAATGCTGTGTATTAGTTTGAGGCAAATTTCTTCTCCATTTCATTGTCATACAGGGAAATGACTAACAAACCAACTATAGCTATATGCAGTAGTAACAACAGATCTTCATAATTGGAAGTGAGAGGAAAATACATGAACACACAAATCCAAGTGTGCATATGTATAAAATCTGTCTGTGTGTGTTTAGCTAAAAAAAACCCCAAATGTGCTGCCTCTGTACGGTGTCCCTACAAGCTGCTATGATACTCTGTCTGCCGGACTTCACATAAGAACACGGTGCCATACAGAGATACTCAGCTGTGCTCTAATGCTCTTGTTGGGAGCACCTAACTGTCTAGGCAGTGTTTCACAGAGGGAGCCATAAGAAGTTGTGTTGCCTGCTCTGCTTATTAGAGCTGTTCAGGTATCTTTACATGGGAATGCATTGTGCATTGTCCTTTGTTCCTGCACCCTTTGTGATCATCTGAACAATACCTGTGGAAATCCCATCTTCAAGAACTTAAATAACCAAATGTGTTCATTCAAACCATGGGTTTGTTTCTACAGGTTTCAAAGCTAAAAATACATAATAATTACAGTTCAGTTTCACACTATTTGTCAAAAATAATGTATCTGTCTTGACCTGGTTTTAAGCTGGTATGTCAGTGCAGAATTATTTTTAAAAACTTGAGTTTTATTAAATTCAGGGATTTCTTACAAAGACAAAGCCATAATAAAAGGGGAAAATCTGATTGCTTGAGATTATTTTTTTATTTATTGTTTTGCTTATGTAGTGCTGCTAACTAGAATAACGTCTTGGAGAATGCTAGCTGACATGCAAATGGGCATGCTTCCATTTCTGTTCACAGTTGAACAGCAGCTAAATAGGCAGCTAAATAGGAAATTATAAGCTGTATCCCAGGTCCGGTAATATAAAAAGAGATAGTGTAAGTCCTGGGCAATCTATTCCTCTGATTTGTGTTAATTACATTTATGTGGTCATTTAAAGTTCTGTTAGACTCATAACATTAGAGGTAATTTTAGCATCAGATTTGTGGGTCCCAGTCCCCAGGATGAGACAAAGGTGCTATAACAAATCTGTGCTAATGCACACTTATTTTCCTGTTAAGGTCTACACAGTCTTGTGTAATATCCTCTGTGTTAGGTTCTTCTTAAAACACACACAAAAAAAGCTGTTAGCACTCCAATTTCACTTGGTAGAATTTTTCCTTCTTATATCCTACAGAAGAATGTCTTACTGAAATAAAATGGGTTGTAAGCTGAAAGAAATGGAAATTTCTGTTTTAATTTCTTTCTGTTCCAAAATGCTGCACATCTTTATCTTTTCATTTTAATGAGATGACTAAAAATGTATTATTTTGGCATCAAAAGCTAAAACATTTCCTCAACTGCCCTTTAAATTAGAGAGATAAGAACTTGTTTTGAGGTAATATTTGCAGTCCAGGATTGACTCATTTCTGCAAACTTGAGTGGACTTGTGTGGCACTAGCTGCAGTTTCAGTAAACCTCTTGACTACATATGAATTCAATTCCAAACATAGCTGGAGATGCTATTCTTAATCTCTTAATCTTTGCATGTAAGCACCATGAAGAGCTGTGTGACTAGTTCTAAATGTGCAGCCTTGAATTTTCTGTGTAAAACCAGAAGGTTTATACATGCCAACAAGTAAATTGAGCAGTTAGTGTTACTTTTCGTGGCCTCATTGAGAATACACAAATACAGTTCTATGGCTTCTTCTCTTCAAGGTCAATGTAGTTGATTTTTTTTTTCTTACACAATGTGAGAAGTGTTTATCATAGTTCTTGTAGTAGTCTTGATCAGAATGCGTTGGCTTGTCTAATGCAGCAGTTAACACTCAGTATAGTTTATAGTGCACATGAATTTTGAAAATCTATTTGAAAGATCATTTGCATCTCTGTTCTGTCTCATATATTGTCTCTGTTATGTGCTAAAATATAAATATTAAAAACGCAATGGGAGATTGTTTGTGTGCAGACTTGATATATGTGACACACTGGCTTTATCATATAAAAGTAAGGAGGGAACTTTGATTTAAGAATAAGATAATACCTCACTGATACCAGATGTCTGACTTTGGATGTTAATGAGTAGCATGGGCATTTTTCTTCTAGCCTGTGTAATAAATAATAAGATTTTAACACTCAAATGAAATTGCAGGCAGAGGTACTGAAGATACAAGTTTCTTATGATTCCATTTCTCACTGTTGGCAGAATTGTACAGCTGAAGAATACCACTTTACCCCACCTCTTGTCATTTAGATGTCTAGATTACTTGCTGTCCTAGGTCATCATAGGTTGCTTTTATTTATGGTGTTTTGGATAGGTGTTGGAATCTTTTTTTTCTATTAAAAAGGCAAAATTACCCAAACAATAACCCTCTTTTAGCATTATTAGTAAGCGGACTAGGATGCAGCAGTGGTTTAAAATAGATAGACATTAACATTTCATGTTTTGCAAAGCATTTCCTCACTTGCTGTAGGTCTTACCCTCCGTGCACTGTACAAACCAAACATGGGCTCATCTGATCTTTGTCTTCTTAATGGATGCTGGCAAATGTTGAGGAGCTTTTGGCTGAACTGGCTAAACATCAGTGTTCACAGAACAATCCTGTATGTGTGCGAGGTGGACAGCTGAGGGGTGAGCAGCTGGAACATTTCAGAAGAGGCATGTGTCAAACATCTTTCTTGAGTTAACTATTTACAATGAGATGAATGTACCTGGGAAGTGTAACTTCACTGGCTATAAAGGCAGTTGCCACAACTAGCTAGAGGTTTATATTCTCTAAGTGTTATGACTTACACAGATAATTTTACCCATGTTGTCTCTACTATACATATTTGTGTTATGAAGAGCATTTATTCTCCTCTGACTGTCCTTACCAAACACATACACTTTGCACGTTTATGGGTACTATGTGTATGGTGGGCACCAGCACTATACTGAGAAGGCAGCTTTTTACATATGTACAATGGGGCATTAAAACTTAACCAAATTATTTATAAATTCATTTAAAAGGACTTTATTATGGCTTTCATAGAATCACAGAATGGTTTGGGTTGACAGGGACCTTGGAGATCATCTAGTTTCAAGCCCCTTGCCGTGACTGGGGACACCTCTCATGAGACCACATTTCTCAGATCCCCATCCAGCCTGGCCTTGAACATTTCCAGGGAAGGGACATCTACAGCTTCCTTGGGCAACCTGTTCCAGTGCCTCATCCCTCTCATAGTGAGGAATTTCTTCCTAAGATCTAATCTAAGTCTGTCATTTGTCTTCAAACCATTCTCCCTTGTCCTATCACTAGAATTCCTTGTAAAAAGTCCCACTCTAGGTTCAGAAAACTAATANAAGAAGGATGTGCTGGAGCGTGTCCAGAGGAGGGCCACGAGGATGATCGGAGGGCTGGAGTACTTCTCCTGTAAGGCCAGACTGAGAGTTGGGGCTCTTCAGTCTGGAGAAGAGGAGGTGACCTTATTGTGGCCTCCAGTATCTGAAGGGGGCTACAAAAAAGCTGGGAAGGGGCTTTTAGGGATCCCAGGTAGCAACAGGACTAGGGGGGATGGAGCAAAGTGGGAGATGGGGAGATTCAGACTTGATGTGAGGAGGAAGTTCTTCACCGTGAGAGTGGTGAGAGCCTGGATTGGATTGCCTGGGGATGTGGTTGGGGTCCTGTCCCTGCAGGTGTTTAAGGCCAGGCTGGGTGAGGCTCTGGCCAGCCTGCTCTAGGGTGGGGTGTCCCTGCCCATTGCAGGGGGGTTGGAACTGTATGGTTCTGTGGTCCCTTCCAGCCCTAATGGATTCTATAACTTATTCCCAGTGGGGGTGATGGGGCACTAGAGGGGGCTGCCCGGTGGGTTTGTGGAGTCTCATTTCTGGAGACGTTTGAAACCCGCCTGGACTTGGTCTGGGTGATCCTGCTGTGGCAGGGGGATTGGACTGGATGATCTTTCGAGGTCCCTTCCGATCCTGGATGATTCTATAATTACAGACTCATCATTGACTCATGTCTAGAAATGTTCTTGTTAGTTTTAGTTTATTACATCATATATTTCAGGATTGTTTTTTCTCTCTTTGGCTGCATAAGATAAGGTTATTCACTATTGCAAAGACAATTAGTTTCCAGTATTGCTTTATAAATTACCAAGAAGGGATTGCAGGCTTCCTAACTGGTGGAGCTGAAAGACCAAATATGATCTTGTTGCCTAAATACTAAGTTCTTAATGAGGAGCCCCATTCTTACGGATACTCATTGAACAAAGACATTGTTGAGTAAAGTGATACCATTTTATCTAGTATCCAAGTTCCCAGAATCAGAAACAAATAATGGATGGTAAACAGTTAAGACATCATAAAGTAACGTGCAGTTTGACATTATCCTGTGAATCTTGTTCACTTGAGGAACAAACTTGGTGTGAGCTTGTTTCCTGATAGTATCTGCCGTCTTAAGTTAGTTAGATACAGTCTTGTAATCCACGAGATTTTCAATAGAATTATTTCCCTCTGCCTGAGTTAGGAAAAAATAAGGCTTTGGTATCACATTTCCTTTCCTTTTGTTCCCACAATACCTGTTATGTTTTAGGCTGTGAGGGAGGAAGAAAACCCTCACCCCAGATAATGTTTCTGCTGAAGCAATCAAGAACTGTCAGCCTAGGTATTTTTTTCCATAATGACCTGTTTTGTGTGGATAAAAGACTGGGCCATGGAGGCAGCCAAAGCTGAGAGTCAAGGTTTTGAGAAGGGGTCTGTGGCTCGTTTAGAAGGTGGTGTGGGGATGTTTCCATCTACCCTGCAACCTGCTGAACTGTCCATGCAAGAAGCTGAAAGGACTTGTGACTCTTTAGCACAATGTTGGGAAATTGGAGTTTGAATGTCCTAAGAGTGGGTCCCGCTTGCTGGTGTTGCTGTGTGTGTCACCCGTTCCCCAGGGAATCCTGCCTGAAGCTAAAGACTGCTACAGAATGCTTTGCCTGTTTTCTTCTCAGAATGTGTGCAGTGGCATTGTGACAGTTAATGTCTTGTTTATGTCACCTGTTTGGGCCTTTTCTTCATTCTGTACTTATGTACAATTTTAATAAACCCTTTTGTTTCCTCAGGCTGTTTTCTCTTGCCTGATAAGATTCTGCCAGAGACATTTCAAGGCTTGTCTGCCTTTCCATTTAACACAGGGTACCCCCCCCACTTGAAATAGAAGTTACTTTCTCTGGATGGTTATGGGCATTTTACTGCTTTTTGTGGGGTTTTTCTTCCCTTGAAAAAGTAAGTATGAAAGTTAGGATATGCTTGGAAATACAGTCTGCAGTCGTGTTCTTGGAAAGTAAAAAGGACACATGTAGACATACCTACTATAAATGGGGAAAAATGTTGGTGTTCTATGATTGCTGGCTTGAAGAACTAAATAAAAAATAGAAAACTTGAGATGGTTATTTGCAAACATGAACGTTGAGACAGAAATAATACTGCGTGAAAATCCTCAAAACTGGCAATAGCTGTTAATCAAAATTACACTACTACTTTTAATGTATGGAAGGTTTACTTTGCTTTTCAACACTATACACAAAATTAAGAGTAAAGTCATGTTTTTGTTTGCAGTTTGCCAGTTTAAGTAGGAATAATAATAATAATTCCTAAGATAAGTAGGACTTTGAGTGGAGTATTAAATCTTACCAAAATGAAGTAGACATCTTTTCTGCCTCATAAAGCTGATGATATAGACCACGGAGGATTTGTGTGTAAGAAAGGTACTCCTACTTGCCATAATACTGGTACATCATTACTGGTTTGTGCTGGTATGACAGCTGCTGTGAATATTCAGCAATTGGGAGGGGGTTCCAGATGGTTGTTGACTGATGTTACACACATTCTCTGCATGGACAGAAACCTGAACAAAGTCTTTTTAGCAGTTCTGTATGAAACTGCTTTGGGTTTGTACATTTTCTGTTCCTTACTGTATCAAAGAGTATTTAGAAGCATCATTTTGGGGATTTTTTTTTGGTTCCTTTGTTTTGATGGAGGAAGAAATGGGGAAGGATTAAATTCTGGTTGGGGGCAAGGATTATTCTTCTTCACTGTAAGTGATTTGTAATAACTTGCTTTATGTTCAGAAATAGTGACATTATGAGTGACAAAATTAGCAAAGTTAGACTTTTGATGTAACTTTTCTTGTAGTTTCAGGCACGTGTGATATTACTGAGTTATGATAAAACATGTCTTTGAGCAGTTGCCTCTAGACTGGAGAATTTAATGATCAGAACTCTTCTAAAAGATAAATTTGACTGAATACAAGGTCAGGTCACCTTGAGCTTACAGCCTAGGCATAAAAATAAGGTAGAGCTCCATAATGCTGAATTTGGGGTTTATTTGAATAACTGAAGTGGTGGTGTTTGTGTGGTCTCTTGTCCTGTTTAACAAGTAACTTGTTATTTTCATAGAAATAAATAAAAATTCCTTTGAGGCTTTCTGCTTCATTAAGTGAGACTGCAGTATTCTGTCATTTGTTGGGCAGGTGCTTCTTTTGCAGCTGCCCAGAAATTTTAGTATTTATACATGAGGAAACACAGTCTCACCTGCTTCTTCAGATGTGCCAAGTGGAGGACCTAATTGCAGGAGGTGATGCCTCTGTAACCAGCTCTAGGACTATTTTATTAAACTTGCAAGATATTCCCCCACCCCATTGTTTTTAATAGAAGCAGTGCAGCAGTTCTTTCCCTAGTTTGCGGAAAGAAGGGGATGCAGAACAGAATAAAAAGTAAGAACTTGTTGGATTTGTTTGATTTATTTTGGGTTTTTTTTTTTTTTAGTTGGGAGAAGGCCAGTATTCTGAGACAAAAAATAGGTATTAGCTCCTGTTAGCAGCCATGGACTAGAAACAGTCTGTGCAAAACAGTGTCCTAGATTTGCTAACTGTGCTTTCTGTAGTTCTCTCTCCTTCACCAAATCTTTGAGTATTTGCTTTAGACAGAATTTTTGCCATGTGATCAGAAGACATGTTGGTTTCATTTGTGGTTTGGTCAAATTGTTAGGTGGGTTCTGCTGTGTTACTGCATAGAAAGTTATGTAAAATTTATTTCTCAGACAATTCGGTGGTATTTTCTATAAGTAAAAAGTGCTGTAAGCTTCAGCATTATAGCATGTTGAAGAATCACTTGGCTAAAAATGAATAACGGAACAATTTGGTCTAGTTTTGCAAGGTTTGCAGCGTTTGCCTTCTAACTTGATAGTATTTACTCTTCCTTGAAGACTTAAAGGTTTAAGGGTATTGGTTGTGCTACCTGGGTTCAGCAGACTTGCAGTATTTAGATGAGTCATGCAAACAAATTACTTGTTTTCACTAAAGACATTCAGGAATTTTATTAAGTGTCTGTAGAAATAGAGGGGGGAAAATAACCTTGCAAAGAGGCAGTAGGACACATAGAGCTTAAGAAAAATTAGCCAATGTTTATCTGTTGAAAGGTTGAAAGATGCTGCGTGTGCTAAGGGAGAGCACATGCGAAGAGAGACAGTGGAAGTCATTGCTAAGCCACTCTCCGTCATCCTTTCTAAGTCATGGGGATCATGAGAGGTGCCTAGGGACTGGAGGTTAGCAAATGTCACTCCAATCTTCAAAATGGGTAAGAAAGAGGACCCAGGTAACTATAAACTGGTCAGCCTCACCTCTATCCCAGGAAAGGTGGTGGAACAATTTGTCCTGGATGTTTTCTCGAGACACATCATGGACAAAAGGGTCATTAGAGACAGTCAGTATGGCTTCACCAAGGGGAGGTTATGCTTGACCAACCTGATAACCTTTTATGAGGGCATAACTGGAGGGATAGATGATGGCAGAGCAGTAGGTCTATCTTGATTTCAGTAAGGCATTTGACAGTGTCACATNACACAAAGTTGGGTGGTGTTGCTGACATCCCAGCAGACGGTGTTGCCATTCAGCGAGAGCTGGACAGGCTAGAGAGCTGGGCAGAGAGAAGTTTAATGAGGTGCAACAAGGGTAAGTGTAGAGTCTTGCCTCTGGGCAAGAACAACCCCAGGTACCAGTATAGGTTGGAGACGGACCTGTTGGAGAACAATGTAGGAGAAAGGGACCTGGGGGTCCTAGTGGACAGCAGGATGACTGTGAGCCAGCAATGTGTTCTTGTGGCCAAGAGGGCCAACAGCATCCTATGATGCATCAGAAGGGGTGTGGTTAGCAGATCGAGAGAGGTTCTTCTCCACCTCTACTCTGCACTAGTGAGACCACATCTGGAGTGTTGTGTCCAGTTCTGGACCCCTCAGTTCAAGAAGGACACAGAGGTGTTGGAGGGTGTCCAGCTTAGAGCAACGAAGATGATGAAGGAAGTAGAACACCTCCCTTATGAGGAAAGGCTGAGGGAGCTGAGTCTCTTGAGCTTGGTGAAGAGGAGGCTGAGGGATGGCCTCATGAATGTCTATCAATATGTGAGGGGTGGGTGTCAGGAGGATGGAGCCAGGCTCTTCTCAAGGTCATCTGGTGATAGGACAAGGGGCAATGGGTGCAAGCTGGAACAGAAGAGGGTCCATCTAAATATGAGAAGGAACTTCTTCACAGTGAGTCTAATGGAGATTTGGAACAGGCTGCCCAGGATGGATATGGAGTCTCCTTCTCTGGAGACATTCAAAACTTGCCTGGATGTGTTCCTTTGTAACTCGGTCTAGGTGATCCAGCTCTGGCAGGCGGATTCGACTAGGTGATCTTTTGAGGTCCCTTCTGATCCCTTATGATTCTATGCTATGAGGTGCAGAGTGAGAATCTCAAGGCTGTACCTGTTAAGGCAACATCTCTCTCTTTATCCTTTGCTCAGCAACCTTCTTTTTGAAAGGTGGCTCCAGTTAGGATGTGTTACTGTTATTTGTTTGCCCTAAAACTTAGGACAGGAGTGTCTGCTTTCATCACCTATTTTTAACCTTCCCTGCTGCTGAGCACAAAATTAATTTCAGTGTTTTTCTCCTGCATTTTCTACTCTTACCGTTTAGCCCTATGAATTTTTTGCATGTTCTTACAAACTCCATGGGAATAGTAATGTGTTTGAGTTTCAGTGCTGCCCAAATGCAGAAAAGCAAAAATTTATAATGGCTATTCTATATGTTTGAACTACCCAGCTTGAAACAGTTACCTGTAAGTGAGATAATGAAAACAAAGTGATTGGATATGTTTTCACTAGTTTAAAGTTAAGATTTTTATGTTTGTAGCTTAGTTTTGAGAGTAGTTAGGGTTTTGTAGAATTTAATCCATAACCAGCTTAGTATTTGTTAATCACTTGGGGTGGGGGGCTTAAAGTTTGCCACAAGATTTTAAGATGGTAAGTCAGATATAAATGAGAATTGTTATAACATGTTACTTTCCGCTAATTTTTTGTTCAAGTCTTTCATGTTTTGTGGCTTTGCATTTAATGATTTCTTTTAATTCCAGCACTTTCATGTGCTTCATGTGCTGCAGCTTGGTTCTTGTCACCTAGTTTCCAAGATTTCAAATTACTTCATGATATGCTAGTTTAACTATTCTGCCCTTAGTAAGCATTGAGCACTTTCAGCCAGTAGTTCACAAGTATATTCTTTGTTATTTGCGATGAGGAAATTTGTTTGATAGAGTTGTTTTTAATTATACTGGGAACTTCTCAAGTAGTGTGCTGGGAGTTGAGAAGAATGTGAGACTGTTCAGTTTTGTGGATTTGGATGCTGAATGTACTGTGTAGGTGAATGAAGAAATTTCTGAAATAGTCATTTCTCATGCCATTTGTGTTAACTCGCCAACTGCAGATGTTTACAGATTATGTTCCTTTTTAAATGTATCAATCACTGTCAGTTACGATGTGGTTGGAGTAAGTTACCTGCTATAGCTATTTAAGTAGTCTTTGAAGGATGGCAAGCAGAATAAGTGTCCCTCGTATAAGAAGTTAATTTCAGGACAGTTTAATACTAGAGATTGTCAACAGTATTAGAACTTCCTTCTCTAGTGAGGCCTTATGATTGTATCAGTGTGAAGTAATACAACAAGATCTGAATTTTGTTTCATCACTTGGATGACACAAGTGTGTGTGCTGCAGTATATGTTGAGCAGGTAACTCCACATATATTATCTATAACTCCATATATACCATCTATAGAAGATGGCATCATGAATGAATAATCTCAAAATGCTCCTCAGTATTGTTCTATAGAACTTTCTAATACATACTTGGGATGATTTTCCTTACTCAATTTATGCACTTTAGTTGTGACACAGTATCTAGAGAGTTAACAGTTTGCCTCATGTGTTACCATCCAAGATACCCATGGCGGTAATCTATGAGTCCTGTACTAGACGCTACTGTGTACAAAACTTTTTCTATGCTTGGTATCCCAGAATGAGTGTAATTTAAAAAGTTTTAGAGTATCACATATGGTGGTTTAGTTCAGTGATTAGACTGTTAGTAAAAAAGTGTTAGTTAAGTCTAGGCTTTGTTGTGTGCTAGTGAGTAGAGATTTTGAAAACAAATAATTGCATGTCCAGTAAAGTGAACTTTTTTCTGTTGTGTCTTTACAGGAGTACCAAAGTCAGATCTTCTACATACAAGATCTTTAAGGGGACACAGAGACTGCTTTGAAAAATTCCACTTAATAGCAAATCAGGACTGTCCACGATCAAAGCTCACTAAAAGTCCATATGCAGAAGTAAAAAACATCTTGAGCAAAAAAATAAACTGGATCATACAGTATGCGCAAAACAAAGATTTAGACTCTGATCATGAAAGCTCCAAAACTTCCCAACACCAGCTTTCTAACTTCAGACATCAGACTGATAGAAAATTACTCCCACAGTTTGACTCACCAGTACCTAGATACTCTCCAAAATGGATAGATGGGAAATCTGGAGGTATCTCAAGCTGCTCACAAACACTTTTGGAACAAAGAGAATCCACTGATTTCAGACTTGGTGTGTTCCAAGAAGCAGGTGCTACCTTCTGCTGCAGCAGTGTTTTGTGGTCTAATCACAACCAAGTCCAGAAAGGTGAAAAAACTGAAGGTGATACACTTACCAGTGTTCGTAGAGGGCATCCTCAGTACAGCAGGGAAGAACGTAAGTATCTATTTATGTACCATCTAGTAAGCAAAAAGATTCTTTGAAATATCTCTTGACTACGTTTGACATTTTGGACTTACTATGAAATCCATCATTGTTGTGGGGATTCATTTTGATCATTTTGGGTTTTTTTGCGTTGATTGGGTTGTTTTTTTTAAATTTTCCTGTTACACTAAAAGTGCCTAATTTACAGAAAGAATTTACAGTTCACTGCGGTCACTGTAATATACCAGTCCTAGCAGCTGCACAGCCCTGCCTGTTGAGATTAGTAAACTCCTGAAAATATCTGTCCTATTGATCTGGTACTGTGCCCTGAGGTATGTTACAGAGAACTGTCCTACAGGTAAGGTAGCAGAGCTACTTAGTAGTTGAAGCAACATAAAAAGTTAAACATTCTTAATAGCAGCAGACTTTCCTTGTGCATTGTACTAGAATTTTGTTCTTTGTTTAGCACAAGAAAATGGGAACGCCTTTACATACTGTGCTTTAATCACTGTAGACCTGAGCAATCTTGATGACTGTGGTGATACTGAAAGCAGTGAGAAGAAAGTTTTCCCATTATTTAAGAAGGTCGCTAGAAGTATTCATTGAAATCTAAGATGTTGTATTGCCTCTGGAGTCTTAGTTCCTAGAGATCTCTGCAGTTACCACATTGATTTTAGAATAGTGCCTAGTCTTAATCTGGAATACTTTCACTCTTACTTTTGTGCATAAGAAAGTAAGTAGTTGGAGAGAGTTTCTAAATTTCAAAAGACCTGAGAAGACAAAAAGCTGGTAAAGCATGCTGTGGAAAATGAAGTGATAAAAAATTGAATTCATAATAGAATGCAGAATGTAAGTACTGCAAAAAGTTGGAATCACTTTCCTTTGCCTCCCATATTTTTTATCAGATTAATAAACCTGGCCTTGCAAAGTTCAGTCATGTTTGATTCTTCATAAAAGGATTTCGTGTAACTGTGCGATGCTTCATTTTGCATTTGTGACATGATTTATGACTTTAGAACTAGTCAAAGGGAAGTTGTTAGAGAGTTGAAATTTGTCTCTCTCATCTTTGGACAGGGTAACATAAAGTTGTTTTGAGCATGGAAACATTTTTTTTTCTTTGACTGCATAATGCACTTTTTGGGCATTTTTGCTTATTGTGTTTTCCATCTTTAGCTTTCAAAGACATTCATTTGGAGACTCTGATTATATAAAAATATACTTAGATAAAAATATAGCTTGACTTTCTCTTCCAGAATTACCTACCTTTGCATTGCAGTACTTCCACTGTAATGGCATAGCAGTCTACTAAAAACTTTAAATATCGTGGTCTATATTTCTTTTTTCTTCTGTATCTTAAAGTATGATGTGTTATCAAAAATTTGGGCTTATCACTTTAAAATTACAAAACCTTTTTCCATAGAGAAATCTCTGAATGAAGGCTGTGTGGTTGGAGACCCTGCTCCAGCAGTGGGAGTTGGGCTTAGATCACCTAGATCTATCACGTCTCTTCTAACGTCTCTTCTAACCCCTAACACTCGGAGTTTGCAACATGGATGTTTTTTGTTTCTTATAAAAGACTTGTCAAACTTGATGAAAATGACTGATAAATTATGTTTCCTCTACGTATGTGTGTTGATTACTATGATAGAATCAATAACACTTTGAGCAAATGGGAGTCTTCTAAGGGATGCTTATGTGACTTCAGTAATAGTAATAGCAAGTTTTATTGTTACAGTGACTGTGATGACTCTTGAAGAGTTAAAGCAACTTAATGAAAAACTGCTCAAGCAAATCCAGGGTAAGAATTTTGCCACACTCATTGTTCCTTTGTAATAAAAACATTGTTTAAAAAAACCCCAGAAATTATTATGGCCTTCCATTTTAGTTAAGTTTTAAACTGCAATCTGTCTGTATCACATTTCCATGTAAAGTAATAAACTTCTAGGTGCTTTTATTTGATAACTTCCAGGTGTAGTGACTCTACCATCTCCCTGCTAGCCTGTTGCAATGTTTGATAACACTCTTAGTGGTGATATTGTCCTAATGCCCAATCTAAATCTCCCCTGATGCAGCTTGAAGCCGTTTACCTCTTATTCTATGAGTTGTTACTTAGGAGAAGAGATCAACAACCACCTCTCTTAAAACTTCCTTTTAAGTAGTTGTAGACAGCAATAAGGTCTCCCCTCAGCCTCATTTTTTCCAGGCTAAACAGCCCCAGTTCCTTCGGCTGTTCTAGGTCCTTCAGGATCTTTGTTGCTTTTCTTTGGACACACACACTCCAGCACCCCTGTGTCGAAAAACAAATTGTATTTCAGGTGTGTCCTCACCAGTGCTGTTTCTGATACAAGTGGAATCAATTTTGACGTAAAAAACCTTTGGCTCAGGCCACTTTGAAACTGGTGACCCTGTTCATACACCAAGCTGCGCTGGGAGGGGAATAGTGTTCCTGTGCGTGAACCTACTTAAATGCCTAGTGCCTCTTTCACAGTAATCTTTGATGCTGCTTGTTGACTTTGTATGTGTACAGGAACCAAGTGCATAAACCTAATAATTTTCTTGCAGATGTGTTTGAAGATCTGGCACAGCAAGTACAAGAAAAGGACTCTTTGGCCTCAGAGCTCAATGTCCGTCATATTGCTATTGAACAGCTGCTGAAGAACTATTCCAAACTGCCATGTCTACAGATGGGACGAGCAGGGATGAAATCAAATGTCCCCATATAAGGGACACCCTATAGAGCTAAATTTCCCTAACAGCTTTGATAACCATTAAGTACAGCTGCGCAGATATTTAGAAGCTTTTGAGGAAACACGGGCAGCTTTCTCTTTGGATTCATAGCCCATGAGAAGTCTTATTCTACTTCTGTTTTAACAAAAAGGCCAATATTTTATATAAGAAAAACATTTGTAATAAGGTTTATTCATACTTCGGGATTTCTTTTCTTCCCCATAACAATGAGTGAGCCTTGAAATTAATTGTATATTTTGTTGATAAAGAAATTGTTTCTAACCAGGAATGACCTGAAGCCTGTAAACTTGCCTTTTCCATGCAGAAGAAAAATAAATACTTCAAGTTTTGATCAAATCACTTTGATCAAATGTTACATCCAAGAGAGCTTTAAGGGGAGAACAATAGTAATGAAACTCATGTTTTCTTATTTATTATGAGCAATATTTTATTATTGATGTTTTATACTAAATATCACTATTTTAGGTACTTTTCCAGATATCTTGATTAAAATGTCTGAATTACTCTGTGTAATGTTTATGCCCCATGTATGACCATTTATCCTTTTTCAGGTCTTTGTATCTTTCATGATCCAATTTTTAAATAAGAAAAATCTTGTTTCCCAAAGAGAGAGAAAAAATGATTGTGCATCACTTATTTTTATCAGCTTTATAACTGGAGAATTTGGTTCATGAAAGATGTTTTAAGAAAAAAGCACAGCACTTCATTAAAATTTCAACAAATATCCATACTTTGGTTTTACCACATAGACATTGAGAGTGTTTTGTATGTGTGAAGTTTTCAACACTGAAAAATTGCTTTGAAACAAAATAAATTTGTAATAAATACCGTATTACCTTGTAGTGGTTTTTTTATACAGTTGGGTCAAAATGTTACAGTGATTTCATGTTGAAATGCAAATAGTAATGCTAGGTTATAGAACACAAAACTTTTATCAGCCTACCATACCAAGGAATCTTATTTAACCTTTGCCAAAAATACTGTAGAGCTGTATTTGTACAGCTGAACAGTCCTGGGTGGGACTGAAAAGTCAGAAGTTGAGATACTCTTTTCCACCACAAAAAAAAAAGTCTCTGCATACTGATTTTATCACTTTAAGTGACAATTGGGAGTAATGTATATAACAAATGACTGACTAGCATGAAGAAAAGTCTAGAATTGATTGTAAAATCAGCTGAGAAGTAAAGTGAAGTATAGACTGGGTGTACTGATAGTCCTGCCTGCAGCAATACCTGAACCACAGAGGATAGGCTGATTAACCTTATTGGTTTTCCACAATGCAGATCTGGAAGGACCCTTAAAGGAGTTTGAAACAGCCTGGAGTATACATGAGTGAGGACTTTGACTGTTCCTGCGTGTTTTGTGGTTCAGGATAGGGGAATATCTAAAGTCACTGTTTCTGTATGCACTTGGGCCCTCACGTAAATGTGCACTAGCTAATCCCTGATTATACTTGTCGGAAGATGATTTAATCTCCACATACAAATCTGTAAACTTTATGCTAAAATAACCATAAGTGTAGAGTTAGAGGAAAAATACCATTGTTACCTGTCTGTGAAAATGACTGTCATCCCCATGTGTCTGATCAGACTGATTATGGTCTTAATTACTTATATTGCTGTTCAGTTTTGTGGGAATGAAAAGCAATGCATCTACTCTTTAAATCTTTCCTACATTATCTTGTTATAATAGATGAGGTTTTTGAGACACAGGAACGTAGAGGGGGGCACTTATTTTTAAGAAGTATTATAGTTGGGAGCAATAAATGTGATATTTAAGCCATGGAAGAACAGTTATTTCTGCTTTGCCCTGAATATAAGTGTGCATTAGGGGAAAAGGAAAGCACACACCTAGCATAAAAGCTGAAAAAGGAAGCCTGTGTAGCTTTTTTTTTTTTCAATTAAGCTCAAGATGTAGGTGGGGTCAGCTCTGAACCGAAGTAGATACTACACATCTCTAGCCCACAGGAGTTCAAGAATACAGACGTGTCTGTGTTCCCTAAAATAGTACTCATACCATTACATGCATGAGATGTCTTGTTTTCCTCACTTTCACTGGGATATGTCTGGCATAAATGTGGCATTAAATTTTGTTTCTTTATGCAAAATATTAAGAAATTTAGACAAGACATGCCTGCATGGTAAGTATAGAACAAGCTTTGACAAGGCAGAGGGGGGGAATATTTGAATTTGCCAGAAATATTTGAGGTCTATGCACACCTCTCCAACAGAACACAGGTTGACACTGACAGCTTAATGCTCACCAATTTTAAAATAGTAGCTTATAATGCAAATGAAATGACTACAATAGCTGGCCAGAAACTGTCATGTTTAAAACAAAATTATCTTCATCAAATGTTTTCTGAAAGTGCAGGACACGGGGGATTTTGGGTTTGTTTTTCAGTTGCTATTAGTAAAGGGCAGAAACTGAGTATTTTGTTCCTTTGGTTTTTTTTAGGAAAAGACGACATTACCAGTAAAAACATTCGCCTAGACTGAATCCTGAATCCTTTTGTTATCTTTATTTCTATGGCAGTGAGAACACAACTGCATCTAAGGCTGGATTAGACAGTAAATTCATAAGGTGGAGACATGATCAAAATGAGATCTGTATATCTATTAAAAAGCATACCACAGAGTGAGATACATTTAAAAGCATAATCTACTATTTTCATGCAAATGCTTCCCTTTTAAGAGCAACTTGGCGACTGCAGGATAAAAATGTTCTTTTTTCCTAACTTGGGACCTCACACTGGGCAGGGATATACTATTAGCTCCCTGGAATGCTTGTGCTGGTTTGCATGCCCACAAGCTATTTCCAGAAAGTGGGTAGGGGGCCTGGGGCTTATTGCTGCTTTACAATTAATCAGACTCTAGGAACATAATTGATTTTTTTGTTTGGTTGTGGTTTTTTTATTAGAATATTCTGCCACATAATGCTTTCTATATAATGCAGCAGTCTATGTCAGAATTGGAAATGCTCATTGCATGTGGCAAATATATAACAAACTGCACAGGCAGTTAAATTTGTTCTGCAGTTACCAGATTTAGATTTACTTACAAATACATTTATATATCAAGATGTAATTTTGAGGGTAATGCAATAATCTGTTAATTTCTTTTTCAGTTTAGCAGACTGCTTACGTTTCTCCTCGGATTTCTGGTGTTAAGAATGAATAAAACATTTCTGTTTTTTTACTGGGAGTAAAATTAGTGGTGTATAACTGAACAGCATTAAGGAAAATGTCAGAACAGCATTGAAACTACTTAAGTCAGTTGGGTCATTGTCTCGGTTTAGGAAGACAGGTACCAAACTCTTTCAATTTAAGGGCCTTCAGGCAAAAGATTTGGGAAAAGGAACAACAATTCTTTATTAAGAACACTAAGGAAAAACCCAACAGTACACCCAAACAACCAGTCAAAATAAAAAGTCCTAGGGATCCCAACAGAGCAAAATAAAACCTGTCTCAGTTCGGTGGCAAGCAGCAGGCAGGAGAGAGAGAGAGAGAGAGAGAGCCGGCAGTCACAGTAGAAACTCCGGGGGCGGGAGGCAGAAAGGTCTCGGAGAGAAGCTGGATTCCGTGGAAGCAGCAGGGGCAGCGGTGGAGAGTGGCAGCGGCACCAAAAAACACGCGGAAAAGCGGCTTCAGCTGGGTATCCCAGGGTCCGGGGGCAGGAAGCGAAGCAAGCCCAGTCGAAACCAAGACTCCCCTCCCGAACTGAGCCTTCCTAGAGCGAGCCCCCCTCCTTTTTCTTAGTCCCAGTACGTGCCGCTCGGCACGGGCACGATCAGCTTCCCCCCCACTTCCCCCCACTGGGTGAAGCTTCTCACAATGGGTTGAGATGGGGTCTTGATGACCCATCTGGATATACTTAAGAAAAATATAGTCCCACCTGGTTTTAACAATTGAGTCGGTACCGCGGCATTCACTTCCCCACCCCAAGACATATCGCCCCACCTGGTTTTAACAATTGGGTCAGTATTCACTCCCCCACCCCCTGAAGTTACCAAAACCAAAACCATACAGCTTCTCAACTGCTTCCAACAGATGAAAATAGAATACAAACTTCTTGATTCCATAACCCAAGACAGTCATATGTTAGCAAAACTTAACAACAGCTATGGTTCCAAAACTTCTCAAAACCATGATGCTTCTTGATAAAGAATGAAAGGGTTTTGATTCATAAAGTCTTAATATAAATATATTTGGGTTTTTTAGAATTCCTTTTTTTTATTGTGTTGTATGAAGCAGCCCTTTGTTCCTTTTCATTTTGCATTGATTAAATGTGTAAGCATGACTCAGCTCACACTTCAAAAAAGTGGTTTCATATAAATGTTGAGAGTGTGGTAGCAATGCCAATGGATATGCCTCTCGAAGTAGATTAGATTCTGCATAAGTAATAGTAATTGGTGGTATAATAACAAATGAGTGGTGGATCCCACAGTGAAATGAAAAGCAGAAATTTAATTGGGTTTATCGCCTCCATTTAATTAGTATCCCTTGCAATTCCCACTACCATAGAGTCCTGGAACCTGCAAGACACACCTTGCAATCATTAGTTAATCTACCATCTACTGAAATCATAGAATCATTAGGGATTGGAAGGGACCTTGAAAGATCTTCTAGTCCACTCCCCCTGGCACATCAAATGTTTATTTAAAAGATTGTTTTCCTCTGAGAGCTAATTAATTTGGCATCTGAAGATGCAGATGGCATTCCTTTCTCTTTCTAGGTGTCCTCAACCCATAATACTAAGGTAGTCATGTCAGACACCTCCTGGAAAAGCTTGAGTAATACTATTGTTCTCCTGTAAGCACAAAAAAACAACAGCAAAATTATAGTTAACTTCTTGTAACTCCTGAAAATTTCCTTTGTCCTTCTGACACTCAGCTTGCAGTCTTAGAAACTTGCCAGTACCTTCCCCACTCACTCCATGGCTGAGCTACTTGCCTTCACCAGGTCCTGTGCACAGCTCCCTGACATCCACCCATGTTTTGGAAATGGTGCTGCCACATAAGACAGCCCTATGACACAGAGGAAAGGTAAAATTACAGTCTGAAGTGAAATCATGGACAGAGCTATTTATTGGTAGCTCTAGAGTAAAGCGTGAATGTGAATAGGTAGGAAATAGGGAAAGAAACAAAGGTTGTCAAGCTCACAGCTGGCAATCAGAGCAGATTTGGTGCATGAGTACAGCTCAGCTGACCCCAGGGTGTACAACTTTGTCTTTACATCTGACTTCCCCATCCTCACTTCTGTGACTGATGCCTGCCTGCTTAGCAGCAGCTGCTCAAGTGTCTTAGCAGTGCTGTCAAGTGTTAGTGTGCTGGTGCTTAGCCAAGTAGTTCAGTAAGCCCTAATGATCTTGTGGATGTGTGTGAGAAACCACAGATGTGTGCTTTGTGCTTGTATATATCTCACTTGCAGAACGTCTGTGCATGGTTATGAATGGCCAAACACAGTGACTCAAGCAGGAGAAGATGTCAACATTTTTACGGCAAATACACGCTGTAGGTAGATTCAAGTATTTATCTTAGAATCATAGAATGATTTGGGTTGGAAGAGATCTTTAAAAGTTATATAGTCCAAACACCCTGCAGTGAATAGGGACATCTTCAACTAGATCAGGTTGCTCACAGTCCTGTCCAGCCTCACCTTGAATGTCTCCAGGAATGGGGCATCCACCACCTCTCTGTGTAACCTCTGCCAGTGTTTCACTAATCTCACCATAAAAAAATTCTTCCTTATATCTAGTCCACAACTTCCTCTCTTATTTTAAAATGGTGACTCCTTGTCCTGTCACTATAGTCCCAGCTAAAAATACTCTGCCCACATCTCTCTTATAAGCCCCCATCAAGTACTGAAAGTCACAATAAGGCTCCTTCAGAGCTGTAGAAACCCAGCTCTCTCAGCCTGTCCTCACTGCAAATGTGCTCAATCCCTCTGATCATTTTTGTGGTCTTCCTCTGGACTCGTTCCAACCTTGCTTCCTTCCTTTACTGAATGCTTGAGACACGGGCACAGTATTACAGGTGAGATTTCACTAGAGGGGAAGAAACGTCTCTCTCTACCTGCTGGCCATGCTTCTTCTGATGAAGGCCAGGATGCAATTGACTTTCTAGGCTGTGAGTAGCTGGTGTCTTGTCTACCAGTACTAACAAGGCCTCCATAGGGCCTTCTGCCAGGTGGAGACCATAGCTGAGCTTCTGAGAGGGTGATGACAAATAAGTGAACTTACCTGGTAGGGTGGCTATGCCCTTCCCACATTCACTCCCATGCAAACTGCTGTGTGAACTGCCACATTGTGCCCTGGCTGTCTCACCATGCTTTGTTTGCCTGTTCTGGTCACTAGTGGTCCCCAGGCCACTATACACAGCCGTGTTTGGTTCGACAAAACTCAGAGAACCTGAGATAAACACGCATGCTCTCAATGGATATCAATGATACAAGTCAAGTGTTTCAGGAAGAAAAAAGCCTAACAGATATGGACAGGCCATAAATTTGCAATGAAGGTAATAACAAAGTTAAGGAAGCTTCATCAGTGCACAAATGGAGAAAAGGATCCTTCTACACAAGTTCTACTTATGAGGCAAGTAATAAGCTTGCAGGACAGGGTCACACCTAAGCATCGTCAGAGGAACAGTGGTGCATGTGAGTGTGTTTGGGAATGCCACAGCCACAAGGAAAGCTTGGTGCCTAGGAATAATGGGGAGTCACAAGGTTGTGGGGAAAAGTACTTCACTACTACACCACTGAAACCATGTTGACTTCTTGAGAATCTCCAATGCTGTTAACTCAATCCTGTGGTGTTCCTGCAAACAGATATCAATATATCGTGTTTCCAACTGATTTCTGGCTGTGGGTTGAAGTGGCAACAGAGCTGTGTGGCTATGTGGCTGTATTCATAAAATTGATGAGATACATTTATATATAGCTAAAATGAGAATTTGGCTAAGAACTTCATCTGCCTCTTATTTGGAAGCATCTAAACATTTACTGTGTTCTGCATACATGTGAGTCACTATATTGGTTCTGTGGTCACTCGAGATCATAGCAGCCTTTGTTCTGGTAAGAATATGCCATACTTCTGTATATAGTACATATGTATAAATTATGAAGTAATTTATATATGAGTATGTTACAAACCATGAATAATTGTATCTTGTAAGTGAAGAAGCATGGGTAAAGTTGAGTTCATTAACAAAGAATAGCCTAACTTTTTAATAACACCAGCTTTACCCAGGCTCCTGAGAAGATGCAGAACAGTTCCAGTAGTTCCTCTCTAAAATACATTTTTTTTCCTGATATAGCAGGAAAAAAAAAGTACTCTGTCAAGCCAAATGCCAGCTTTAGATGATAAGACTTCTTTAATCCACTTCAAGAAAAAAATAATCAAAAAAATAGTTTAGCAATCTGTAGCTTTTCAATTATTTTTGCTCATTTGCTGAAGCTAAAAACTACAGCGGGAAGTCATTTCTCAGGCGTTTGGGGTAGGAGAGGTAGTAGTTTGTAGCTTCTAGTAATGCAAATCCAAGGTAGCCATACTTTGAAATGGAAAAATCTTTGACTGCGCATTATTCTGTTTAGAGCTGTGCATTGGAATCAACAATAAGGGCCTTCTTTCCTAGAGTGGTTTAAAAAAGTGAATCTGAATTGGCGTCTTTGTGTGCTGCACTTCAGAAAAATAGTCATGCTCCTGTCTAACTAGAGGTTTCTTTGAATTGCTGTTGCTGTAAGTTCTTTGTGTGGTTAATCTCGAATGAGGCTTTTGTACAGGTGACTTTATTTAAGGACAGATGCTCTTTCAGTTTGTAGATAGGCAAAGGAATAATGCAGTGTGAATTTGTGATTAGCTTTGGGACAAGCAATATTTCTCCTCTCTTAGCATGCTGTAGCATCCTCCATAATGGTGATGCAGCTGCAACCCAGAACAAGCTGGATCATATTCTTCGTTCGAAAGCTCCATTATCCAAACACCAAACAATTTTTAATAATCTTTTGATAATTAACTGCTGCCAGCTGCCTCATGCAGGAAAAGGCAGTGTGCAATGCTGCACTTGCTGCCACCTGTGAGTACTGCAGCTGCAGATGCTGGGTTGGTATGAGGGAAGCCTTTGACTGAGGGAAGCCTTTGACTGTGGTAAGCCAGGCTCCCATGAACTTGCTAGACAGGCTCTCTTGCCACTGCTGGAATCACACTACTGGACTAAATGGGCCATGGCTCTAATGCAGCAGAGCATTCCTTAAGTACTACTCTTTTCTAGCAGCTGGAACACACCAAAAGCCAAATAGCATCCCCGTTGGTTGTGGTTGTTGCTATTTCTCTTTCTTCCTGCCCAAAAAAGGAGTTGCAGAAACCACAGAATTATAAAACGTATTGGGTCAGAAGGGACCTCTAAAGGTCACCTAGTCCGACACCTCTACAACAAGCAGGGGTATCTTTAACTACAACAGATTGCTCAGCCTGACCTCCAGGGATGGGGCCTCCACCACCTCTTGAGTCAAATAGTGGGAAAGATGTCTTGACCTACACCACAAACCAGCAGGCAGGTCAAACTGGTCTTCACTAGCCTGAAACATTCTGTATGTTTTTTCCCCAGCAACAAATGGGTACTTATTACTGTATAGACTTTTGAAGCATTCCCTCACAACAGTTTCATCCAAACTGCTCAGTTATCAAGAACCATCTTTTCTCTGCATAATCAGCTCTTGAGATGGAAAGGAGATTCATCTTTAAAGGCATTGAGTGGTGCTATACATTAACAGGCAAAGAAAAGGGAAGAAAAAAGCAAGAGCTTTTTTTTTTTGCTTAGCTGTAAAAAAACAGCCTTTAGTAAGTCACTATAGTGATTAACAAGTGTTCATAACCTCACAAGAGTCAGTCCACAAGAGGACTCCACAAGAGGCACAAGCTGGCCTTCAGCCAGCCTCTATCAACTACTTCTCTTGTAGTTGGCTCAACTAACACTTTACCCTGAGATAAGGAAGACAAGGAGGAGTGAGAAGAAGTCTGGTCTTTTCCAAACCCCATCCCTCCCAAATTCAGCTGTAGCTCTGCCTTGAGATATCTCCATCTGGACCTCAAGAGTGGAGTTTGTGAGCAGCCTGCACTGGGCTGGCTTCCTCCATCCTCTCCACTCAGCAGAGACATGCTGATAGTGGTGTCTCACAATGCCCACTGCCTGGTTTATGGGAGAAGGACAGCCCATACCAAGGGCATGATTTTCTGCCAGATGAGAACGGCCCAGTAATGATCAGAGACAGGTGCTGTGATACACCACATTGGAGCTGGCTGAAGCGCTTCAGCTCTGCCACAGAGCCAAACCAGCCTTGTTACTTATGAACAATTGCACTTGTTTTCTTTCAGTGTGACAAATGACCAAGGTTGTTGGCTTGCACTTGCTTTTTATGCTTGTTTCAATAACATAGCACTTAAAGAAGAATTTGAGTTTTGGCATACGAATCAAAGACATTGATCCAATGGGAAAAGCAGAACAGCTATTGCTGCCAGTATTACAATGTCAGTGTCAGCAGAAGAAAACTAGTAGCCAAATGCTTTCATCCATTCCTTGATATCTGCCTCATCTTATTCAACAACAAATCTGTTCATTAGCTGCATTGATCAAAATTAAGTGCCTAATGTTTAGATTCAACATTCGGTGCTGTATCATGACTAATGTAATCTCTGATACTTATTTTCTTACACTGCACATCATTTAGCAGACAATGTTTTCCATACAGGAAAAATCAGATGACAAAAATATTGTTATAATAGTAGATAATTTATACTCAGTAATAGTGCTTATAATAGTTTCGTAAACAAAACAGCTCTATGACTGCAAATCTCAATCACAAGTCTATTTATTTTTTATCTGTCCAAGGCACTTCAAAGCACTTTGAGGAGTGACAGTGGGGCAATCAGTTCAGTGTTATCTTTGGGTTTGGGCCCCTCAATATACAAAGGACATTAGGTGCTGGAGTACTTCCAAAGGGCAACAAAGCTAGTGAAGAACCTGGAGGGCAGGGCTTATGAGGAACGGCTGAGCAAACTGGGATTGTTTAGTCTGGAGAAAAGGAGGCTGAAAGGAGGTTGTAGAAAGGGGGTCAGTCTCTTCTCCCAAACCACTAGCGATAAAAGAAGAAATGGCCTGAAGTTGTGCCAGGGGAGGTCTATATCAGACATTAGGAAAATTTTCTTCACTGAAAGAGCAGTCAGATATTGGAACAGACTGCTCAGGGAGATGGTGGAGTCGCTGTCCCTGGAGGTGGTCAAAAAAAGTGTAGATGTGGCACTAGGAAACACGGATTAGTGGACATAACAGTGTTGGGTTGATGGCTGGCCATGATGATCTTGGAGATCTTTTCCAACCTTGATGATTCTGTGATTCTATGATCTTCCATATGACATGAACAGGACCTGCTAAGTCACTATGCCTCAAGTCTTTACCAATTTAGCTTTGATATTCTTCATATTGCTATCAGAACTATTCTTCATACTGCTATCAAATCCTACACATCACATAGCTAAAAATCAGATGTAGTTTTTGCTCTACTAAAAGCACATGGCTTAGTTATCATTTCTATGATTTATGTTAACATTCAGTTTCCATGCATTGGTTCTTCAGCAGACAGATGGTTTTGTGAATATTTTAGCCTCATTTGCTGATCACAGACCTTTTTAAGGTGTGACTGTGGCATGACTAATTTTTTAAAAGCTTGTTTGTAGGTATGTATTTTGTTTTTAAAAAAAATCACACATTTTTACATACCTGATATCAACAAGGAAAATAGCATCGCTTACCATTACTCATCTGGTGATAGCATGTTGCCTTAGTTGCTAGTTTGGCAGCTAAACATCCCATTGCTGTACACTCTTCAACATAAGTGCATTGGCATGAGGATGCAGAACCATCCCTGGCTTTTGCTGAAACTGTGGCTTCATCTGCTCCTGTGAGTCCATGCTAACCAACCTGCCTATCTCTGAGAAACCCCTTATACTGTAACCATGTGAGATTACCACTTTGAATGTGGCTAGCAGGGCTGTCCACACCAAGCAGAGCACTGCCTCAACCAAAGAAAGATGTGCTTTTGGATTTTAGTGAGTATATAAGGCAACTCCACATTCTGCCAGCTCAGCATTGGGTCTGGTGAGGCAGATGGACCTTCTGCCCATGCAGACCTTTAGCCACCAATAGGGTGTTCAAAGGACACCTTTTCCCATTCATAGCTGTTCCACGACAGAAACAATAATAATAGTAACTCATGATGTTGTATACAGTCAAAATTAACCTGGCTCAAGTTGAAAGAAAGTAAATCAGAGACCAGCTGAGGTGAGAAGTTGCCCTGTAAAGCTAAGGAGGCTGAAAGGATCTGAATGGTTTTGAAGAGGGACTGTGAGTAATAGCTGCTTCTTGCCACTCTGGTAAACTCCCCCAAAACTGTCATTAGCTCATCCTACTTCTAATCTCAAGCTGATATTGCTTGGTATGTGCAGGAGCCCTCATTGCCAGCTTTCCTGAAGTCCCAGTAGATGGATCCATCTTCCTCAGGCTGTAGCCCTGTGCCGTTGGCTGAGGCACAGGCTGGGAAAATCTTTCCCTTGATCAGTCTAGTGTAATGGGCTTTGGGCTTTGGGCTTTGGCTGAGGGGGTACTGCAGATGGGAAATGCCACAAAAAGGAGTTGGAAGCTGGACAGGAGGAAGAGAGGCTACTGGCACACTCTGGGACCCTCACCAGTACATGCTGTTTCTCAGTATGTGAGCACATAGACCAGTCAAATGCTAAATAAAGTTAAAAGCCAGTATGTTTGGTTGCTTGTTCAGTAATCCCATCTACTGTGGGAATGAGGGGGAGGAACAGGAAAACACAGCAAAAAACGCATATGTGGTGGTCTGAGCAAAGATTGTCTCATCGTGACCAACCACAAAGAGACAAACTATACTGTGCTGCTAACTTTAACTCTGGCACAGCAAGCCTTCTACTTTGCAAACTTAGTTGCACAGGCTGTGTTTTCTACAGATCCTTATTGCTGTTTTAATTAAGACTTTCAAAATTTGCAACTTAAAAAAGAGAAAACCAAACATATTCCCTTCATGATTAATAATCAGATGCAAGTTCAAATCAATCCAGAGACAATTTTCACACTGTTCTTTCCTTATACTCATGGGAAAAGCAAGTTCTTGGTGCTCTGACAGAGCAAAATCATAACTAAATTATAACTGTGAAATGAGCAGCATGTACTGACTGCAAGCTACTAAGCAGCCCTCACATTCATTGATGCTCTTTTGCATGTACATAAATGCACCTTCATGGATCGGCTGAAACAATGATTGGCACCTCAGATCACCTGCCACTGCTGTGCACTTGCACAGAGCTGGGTCAGCTAGAGAAGGCTGCTCAGGGTTATGTCTAGCTGTTTTTTAAATATTTCAATGAATGGTAACTTCATAGCCTCTCTGAGCATCCTCTTCTAGAAGTGAGCTCCGTTACACAACAAAAGAGTTTCTTAGATTAAATGATTTTTTTCGTATTACAGTTTGTGTTTTTCACCTTCCATCATCATTTCACTAGATACCACTATAAAAACTTTGACTCTCTCTCCCTTATCCATCCATCATGTATTTTGCTGGATCTGGCAGTGTTAGATTAATGATTTGACTCTATGATCTTAATGGTCTTTCCAATCTAAATGATTCTATGATTCTATTATTCTATGATGATTTATACAAATGGATCAGATCCCTAGAGCCTTTTCTACTCCAGGCTGAATAGTCACAGCTCTCTCAGCTTCTTTTCACAGGACAGATGCTCTAGTCCCTTCATCACCTATGTTGCACTGCACTTAAGTCTCCTTAGTATACCTCTTGTACTGGGAAGCCCATCACTGGACTATTGGCTGAAGCTTCTTTTAGGTAGTACAGCCATTCCATGATTACCCCCCTCAGTCTACCAGGAAGCTGACAACATACTGAGGATTTCCACTGTGACCTCCTCTCATGGTTTCACCACCTTACATTGTCCTTTGTCTCACTGGTGTGAAAGCTGGTTAGAGCAAGGCTATGAAACTGTCTTTCACTATGACCTCCATTTCTAGCTGTATTACTGGATGTTTGGGAGGTGACCATATGCAAATCTATTACCAGTAACTAGTCCATGCTGGTTTCATCAACTACAAAACATGGAAATACTGAATTCCATTGCAGAGCATAATCTGTTTGTGTGTTAGGGCATGTACACCAATTTGACTTGCACTAGCACCACTAGTCACTACTACTAGACTTTTGCAAGGATTAGTCCTTCTAGAAAGTCTCTGAAATAGACTGTAAGGGCCTTCAGGCTTATTTAGAAAAAGTGAAGTTCAAAAAGGAAACAGAAGATGTTTTGCGCAATATGGCCTGGTAAATACAAAATGCCTGAGAATCAGTTGCAAGTATCATTGACCATAGTTTAAAGCAGCCTGGCTAGACAAATTACAAATAAGCAAGTGTGGTGCCTGGTCACACACAACTGGACTGGATTTTTGCAGCTTTAGAGAGGTGAATCTGCTTGAGTTACTCTACAGTTTGAAAGTGAAGATAACATTATTCTCTTTCCACTCCAATAGCTGCATAAAGTTTTCTTGTATAAATTTCTATTATCTTCCCTCTGATATGAATCAGCTATTTTATAACACATGACTGTACACTACTTTCATTCTGAACGGTTACTCCTTACAGCCAGTTTTTACCTTGTGGTAGGCATGTATTGGGCTGAGAAACCCGCTATAATTGAAAGCCCTGTGCTAACATACTGATAGAAGATGGGAAAAGTAGTTTTTCAGTCCTCTGCTTCACAGACCTCATGTAAACTCTCTCAACCTCACACTGGCATTTGTGAGAGGAGGGCAGGGCAGCTAGCCTGGTGTGTCAATCTGCCTTTATAAACTGTACAAAGGTATAGTTGGAAAGGATGGAGAAGTCATTTGAAAGGAACAGAAGTGTTGAAAGCTATCAAGATAGATAAGGCACACTAGGAGATGACAGTGTAATTGAAAAGACATCTTGAGCACTGGAGTCTGTTTTCAGAGTTCTTACTCCCTATGAAATGGATTATGCTTTCTCACCCAGGTCCAGAAGCCCTCATCCTGCAAGGATGTGACTACAGCAGTATCCCTGACTCCCTTGGAAAATCAAGTGCCTCCAAGTGCAGCAGATGTATGAAGCAAGCTTCATCACTCTAGCACAAATGCTTTCATGGTCAGCTGAGCCAAGTGCAGGAGTCCTTACCAGCCCACCTCTCCTATCTTAACATTAGAGCACCCTGATTCTCCATTCTGGTTCCTGAGCTAGCTTTGCCAGCCACTGGCAGGAGTCACTTAAGAGGCAGAAAATGAGCTCCAACCTTTGCTGTGGCCCTACTGACTCAGGAAGGAGTGCCCAAGACTGGACAGAGTGGAAAAAGGTCAGGCAAGCAATGAGGATGAGTTGCTGCACTGGTATGTGTGGTTGCCCGATGCTTCATTTCTTCCTTGGGGTACAAGGGCTGAAGAGATGCACACTGCCATCTCACACCCTGCTTACACTACATAAAGGAAGACAAAGAAATAGAATGCTGTTCATACTGAGGCATGTTTTAACCAGTGGGTCAGTGTGCCTTTACTGGCTTTGTGCCTTAACAAGTTTCTCCATATCTCCTTCCCTGTGAAGCCTCCCCTGCTTACACAGGTGGGCAGGCACAGATCCCTGATCTGCTGGATAATTTTTCAAGCAAATCCATTCCTTGAGCTGACTCGCAGCATGGTCTGACGAATGGTAGAGTTGATGCTGGTTCAAAGGACAGCATGGCATAGATGTGCAGCAGGCTGGTCCATGCCCTGGGCAATTCCCCATGCCAGGATCACACTTTACCCTTCATGTACAGAGGTTGTAGAGAAATTGCAGAAATTATGAACTATGTCCACAGACAGAGGTAGACAATCAACCTGAAAAAAATCAGAAATGCTTTATTTCACAGCCTGGTTCTGTAGCAGGACACTTGAGAAGAGCAACTCATTTCTAGGAGGAACCACTGCAATTTGAATTGTTTACATGAATCCCAAACCAAAATTGTTTTCTGTCACTGTTATTTCTTTAGTGACATAGGCAGACAAAATAAAACACCAGAACACAGAATTAAAGACATTTTATACTTATTTTGGCTTGTCAGAATGTGCCAGAAATTTTCCTGTGCCCTATAACAGTCTTTTTCTTCAGTGCTTCCTGTATGCCCACATCTGCACAGTTAGACTGCCTGGACTTCTGCAATGTGTTTATCTCATAGGATTTGTGTTGTTTTGATGGCTATTAAATATGGTCTCTAATCTGCTTCTACCAAAGAAAAATAAAGGTGTTGAGTATGCTGGCTCTTTAAAAACAAGAGTATTTAAATAACACAGTGTACAGTGTGTTACAGGAAAAACCTTCACTGATCTCTGTTGCAGTGAACATTACATGATCTGTTCGTTTTCCTTTGGGAGACCTTGAGCCTGACCATTTCACCAAGGTGCACATCAACGTGATGATAGCAAAATGGAGTTTAATATTACGTGGTGTACACTTATATATCA
>VZRI01011733.1:31380-43012 GCA_013397515.1 Upupa epops | reverse complement strand
CCTGTTCAATATCTTCATTGATTCACATAGAAGTGAATGTGCATTCATGTAAGTCTTGCTGTGAATTCATTCATACTTCCAGTGTCCCTGACAGACAGAAATGCAAATTAAACTCAATGACAATTAAGTTTTCTTAAGAAATTTGAGTTGTTAGTTTTAATTTTTAATTCAGCCTTTTTTTTTCTTTTATCCCCAGAGAATCTGACTGTCTGGTTTTATGTTCTAGCATTAAGCTAGAAATCAGGGAAATTAAGTAACCCACTTCTAGCAAAGGACTGGTAAAGACAGTGGTCAGAGAAGAAGGAAGGAAAATACGTGACACTTCTTTGAAATAGTAATTCCTGAGATGTGAAAGCTGGTGCTGCTACACCTGACTCTTACCATAAACTTTAACCCCAAAATATTAGAAGTCTAGAAATCTTTCGCCTAGGACTATGGAAGGGAAGACAACAGATTTGAATTTGTCAAGGAAACAAACTGAACCTGTGGAATACTAATCTAGACTGTCCCAATGAATACTGGCCATTAGGCTGAAGAGGATGGAAATTGTGCAACTTTAGTGGCACTTCTTTCACCTCTCAGTAGAACTGGGTAACTGGGAGATTGGAAGGAGGGATGGACAGGCAGCTTCTGGTATTCTTGGAGTCTACCTTATGGAAACTACTTTTACCCCAGCATTACTTAAAGTTCTGCCAGCAATGTTGCTTTGAATCCTGAGCGTTCTCAAGACTAGATTAACAGTTCCCCAGGACATGATAACTAATCCCTGAACCTAACTGCGATTTTTATGCTAAAATATTAAATGCATTCCACTTGCTGCTCTTTAGCAACAAGGATGGAACATCTTTTAGTCAGTTTCCTTTTCAGATTTGCTGGGTTTAGTTTGTTCAGATTTTCAGGCTGAACCTAACAGCAGTTAGAATATTTATTTGTTTTTTGGTTATCTATGAGAAGGCAGGCAGATGCCTTTTATGTGATGTGGCTGAACGGGTACTTCATACAAATCCAGTTGACAACTTATCCAGGTTCTGGATCAAAGCTATGGATGGAGCTTTTAAACCATCACCACCTGATAAAGGATGATGTGATTGTTTTGAACTTTGATTAACTCTCGAATTCATTTAATTAACATAATCTTAATCTTTTCAGTTATTCGGCCACCTGAGTTGCCTAATGTTTTACCATAGCTTGGGGAAAATGGGTGGTTGTCAAATGTTTAGTGAAATATGCTTAATCTTACTCTGTGTCTTAGCCTTTTGAATACAAAATATGCTTCTTTTCTGCTCTAGAGAGTACTTCTGTGCACCTAAAAAAGGGGTAGAATTTTTCTTTTTCAGTGCAGATTGAGTGATGTCTGTGTCTTTAATTTTTTTCTTTTTTTTAAAAATTCATTTCAGTGAGTGGAGTAAATCTAGATTTCATGATATTTCAACATTGCTCCAAATATTGCAAGTAGAAATTAAATTCTAACCTCTTGAAAAAGAGTCCTGTGGCAATCCATGCCTGATCTGGTTAAGTGATCATGACTGGTAGGTTGGAAAAGATAAATGTTTCCACACTGCTTGAACAAAATGTTAAATCAAACAGTCAGCTTAGGCATAGAGAAGCTGTATAATCAGAGAAGGCTTCTGAATCACAGAGCCATGTAGTACCCAACATGGTTTGGGTTAGAAGGGACATTGAAGATCATCTGCCCTGGGAAATGACACCTTTCACCAGACCAGGTTGCCCCAGAGTCCCATCCAACCTGGCCTTGAACACTTCCAGAGATGAAGCAGCCACAGCCTCTCTGGGAGACCTGTTCCAGTGCCCCAGCACCCTCACAGTGAATTAACTAATGCAAATTTATTTATAGTGGCTTTAGAATAAACACACAGCAATTCTTCCTGTGCCCTTCCAAGAAGCTAATGTGGACAAGACTCATTTGGTTAGTTCAGGGCAACCATGAGTTCTGTTCAGTCTCTAAGCTTTTTATCTCAGTGAGGAAATAGTTGGGCAATGCAATGCGGTGTATTACTGTCTCCAAATTATACCATCTCTTCTGATCCATCACAAGCTGTGGGGTGACCTTTGCGTTTGGGATTACGCAGGGAAGTGCTGCCCATGCAGTTCCTCATGCCAGACTTATTTCCCATGGGGATGGGCAGTGATATTTACAGTCTTGCAGAACAGTTATGATAAGTATTGACAGAATTTGACTTTAGTTTTCGTCTGGTTTCTCAAGGTTGAATGAACTGGTGGTTTGAGTTTCTTTTCAGTTTAGTGCCTGAGAACCATTGTAGATTTTTCTGGTCCTGTGCTGGTGAAAAAGCCTGAGATGTCCTGACTCATATCATTGTCATGGACACATTGCAAATGTTTCTTCAAGGTCACTCATGTTTCATTATTTTCTTTCACTGTCATTAGCCTGTATATAGACTTTAGCAGATTGATTTAATGTGTTAAGAGTCTTCAATCAATTTATGGAAGATGTTTTGGACCTTTTGATTGTTCTTGTTGATGTCTGTAACCCTTTTCTACATCCACATTTTGGTGAATGGAGTGGTGAGAACCATACCAAGAATTCAGCATTTCAGCATATCCACCTGTGTATATGTTATAACTTATTTTTCCCTCCTGCAGTTGTTACTTTTGTGCCGTTTTGGATTTTAATCTCTTATCCTCTCTGTTAATTCTTTTATCCTCTTAGTAATGAGAGAAAATTGTAGCAAGGAACAGATATGACAGAATAAGGAGGGAGATTGAAGTTGTTTCCTTAGTGTTTCTTCTAAACTGAAGGTTTAATTATTCCACCGTGAGCCTACTTCATGGTGCTTCCAAACCAACGCTGCCCTGATAGCACCAGAGCTCTGCAACTGGCCAGTGACGGGGGAACATCTCACCTACCTCAAGTGTGTAAAACCTTGAGAGTTCTGACAGGAAAGCACAGTCTGGGAACAATTTTCAGCCATGCTGCTAATGTAATATGACACATGGTTTGGTTTATAAAACCACTCCTGCAAGGCAAATGATTTAGTTTTCAGTATGACAGTGAAATGCAATGTGATTATGGGATAATTGTGTGAACACTTGTGTTAGAGTTTGTAAGCTTTTCTGCTGGAAACTGGGGACTTTAAGACTGATAATTACTCTGAGCTGAGTGATGAGACTTTATAATGTTTGAGTCTACTGGGTGTTAGAGCTCTTTGAGAATCAGATACAGGGGTGTTTCATAAAGCATCCCTTTTAAGAAGTTGAGATTCATTTATTTCTGTCTTTTCTAATGTGATTAGTTAGACATTATTCGTGAAGGATAGAAAAATGTAAGAGTGACCATACTAATTTAAATGTGTTTTTAACTTTTCAGATTTTTCTTCTTGCTTGTCCTCCATGCCGGTTTGCCATGATTCTCTTCAGGTAACTCCTCTTCCTTACTACACTTCTGTCTACTTGCAGAATATATGTCAGGAGTTAATAGTGGAGTAAGGCATAAAATACTGAGATGCATATCCAGTTAGAAAGGCATGTTGGTTGGATTGAGAAATTGAGAAAGGTCAAGGTTTAAATTGTGGGTGTTGAGACATACTCCTTTGGGTCTCTTCTACTGGTTGGGCCTCACTTAACAACATGAATTACCTCAGTAAAAGATGAGAATCCAGGCATCTTTATACAAAATAACATATGGGCTTGGACCTTTTTATGATTGTCAGCAGAACTGGGCATCATTGAAGGTCACACAGTATGGGTTTACTTTTAAAACTGTGGATGTAAGTTAAATAGAGCAAGAAGGAATGGCCTCAAGTTGCACCAGGGAAGTTTAGATTGGACATTAGGAAAAACTTCTTCATTGCAAAGGTCACTGGGCCTTGGAACAAACTGCCCAGGGAAGGGGTTGAATCACTATCCCTGGATGTATTTCACAGTTTGGAGATCTTGAGCTTTGGGATAGGGTTTATGACCTTTTAGAGGTCCCTTCCAACCCAGTATATTCTATGGCTTAGCAGTAGAGTTGGGACAGCTGAGTTAATGGTTGGACTCAATGATCTTTTAAGGTCTTTTCCAACCTAAACAACTTGGTGTTTCTGTACAGCTACTTCTGTCTCAGGAAGTGTGAAAAGTACATCTGGTGTCCAGGAACCTAGGAACCTGCGCTTCCTGTGCATTTCCCAAAGCCCAGTTGCAGTGCAGTATTTGTTCTTTATCAGAGTGAGCCTTTTTGTTTTCTAACACCCTGTTAGCATATGAAGCACATTTTTGAAAAACTGAGAACTGTTTTGAAATGGTAATATCTTCTGCACACACCCCCCACCCCCCCCAGGTTCCTTTAAATTCTGAGCAGTTTTTGACAAGCAGTGGTTGTAGACAGTTTATTCTTTGTCTTATGTAAAGCAGACTGGGAGGGTACTGGTGCTACTTCTGTATTCTTGTGATGCTATGGTGGTTCAGAGAAGGATGGCCGATAGCTATACAAAATATACTGTTATAATATTTTCCTTTGCTTAGTGCTTGCTGTTGCATTTTAACACGTGATTCTTTTATTTAAGGGATTTCTTTCAAATTCCTGAAGCTTTCTTAGGAGCTGTTATTTATAGACATTAATAAATCCCTTTATCAAAGATGCTATTTTAAGCTCTGAAAAACTAACAGCAAAATTCTAACTATTTGGTAGTTTGCATCATGAGCAGGATTATTACAGAAAGGCAGTCCAGTCTTTCTAGGAATTCAAAGCTCATTACAGAAAGCAGCTCTGCTTCAGGAAATTAAAGCATGTTCTTAAACAGGCATTTGCCCTGCTTGTTGCATTTAACAGTGGCTTTATTAAATGTCAAGCCAAAATAATTGTCTTAAATCTCTCACTACCTCTTATTGAAGAGATGCTGCATAAACTATGTGAAAACATTGTTTTATTTCTATCTGTGAAACTACTCACATACCTTTTCTAAGGTTGCAGATGCACATGCTGAATGGGGCACTCCTGGCACTGCTGTTCCCTGTTGTTAATACACGCCTGGTGAGTGAACTGCACCTCTTTTTTTTTAATCTTTCTCTAAAAGATTTACTTTGGAAAAGTGTTAGACGTTTGCTTAATTTGGCTTTTAAAGTTCGTTTTACCAGGCTATAGGTTCTTGGTACGGGTTACTAAGCAGTGGAGCAAAAGTGCCAACCTTAGATTGGTTTTGTGCTTGATATGTCCATGTGGAAGGTTAATGCTGATGTGTTTGAAGTGTCAGCTTTATCCTGACCTTAAATACAGGGAAAATGTAATGGTTTTGAAAGGAAATTTCATACGTTAGTGCTGTGGCCTGTGGTCACTTCAGTTTCAGGCTTTTCAGCATGGAAAATGCCAAACCCTGGTGGTGGCTGTCACCCTCTATCCACCAAGATTGGGCACAGCAAATTTCTTTCCCCCTTCTGAGTTTTCAAATTTGCTTTAAGCTTGTATGAAAAGTTAGCCTGTTGTCCTTAATAAGACACTCAAACCTATTCAGAGTTAATGGTAAGAAAAGTGACTCTGAGTCTGAGCCATATTAGATTAGGTTTAAGGAAGGAATTTTTTAAAAGAGCGTGTTGAGATTCTGGCCCAGCTTGCACATAGAGGTGGTAGAAGCCTATCCCTGGAAACATTCCAGGAGACAGGATAAAGGACCTGTAGGTATCTATATCCCTGTGAGTGTGAACTAATGATACAACTAACGTTTTTGTAGGCTTCGGACTCTATTACAAGTCTTGTTAGTGACTGTCCATGAGCAAGCTTGACTGTTTAAATAGGAACACCTGCACCCATATTGCTCTTTGTGGATGATGTGCTGTGTTCATTTGCCACACTGGTAGCTAAAAGACCTGAAAATGGACAGTTTTTGTTTCAGCTTGCAAATGATCCCTTTTTTTATTCTCTTTAAGATTTTACACTGGGATGCAGTTTATTAAACCAGAGGGAGGATAACACATCTCTAAGCTTTTACATATTAAACCTAATTTTCCACAAAACCTGACACACACATTTCTTAATTTTTATTTTTAAAATGAAGTAGATGTTGTCCTCAGTGTAACAAGATGATTTTTCTGGGTAACAGTTTAACGATCAAATGTTGAAATGTATAAATCATTAGCTTGTATTTTCTTTGCTGTCATAACAGATCTCATTCATTTCAGGGCAGAGGTGATTAAACAGGAAAAATACAGACTATTGTAAAATTCTTTCTTTAATTAGGAATAGGGGAGCCAAAGGATAACATCAGAGTAAATATTTTTGGAATAAATACAGCGTTGGATATTCTTGGCCTCACAGCTGCTGGCTAGGCTGTTCTCTTTTCAGTGTTTCTTCTGGCACAAGATAATGTGGGTGATATTTTTTTATAGCAGTACTGTTTTGACCCAGATTCTCTCATGGTAGATGCACATTCTGCTCTGCAACTGCCACTGGGACTGTTTACACTGACATTGTCCTGATAGCTGTAGCACAACATCCTTCTGTCTACATTGGAGAGAGGGAGGGATTTGGTGGGTGGACTGTTTGGTGGATAATGAGTTGGTTGGATGTTGGTATTTTCATCAATGCCATACACAGTGGGATTGAGTGCATCCTGTGCAAGTTTGCAGATGGCACCAAGCTGAGTAATTGCCTGAGGGTGAGCTGAAGGAGCAGGCCCATGGGAACCCCATGGGGGTGCAAGGTCCTGCAACTGTGTCAGGGCAGTCCTTGATGCCCATACAGGCTGCGGAGTGTCTTCAGCTAATGTTCTAAACCTCTTTTGACAGTCTGGTCTTGGAGAAGGCTTGAGTACAGTGGATGTGCACTGATACACACTTGGTGTAGCAGTGTGGGAGTGTGAAAGCAGTGAGATGCAGGAGAAAGCACCAGATGCAGAGTTTTCTTTTGAATGTATTAGTAATCCTAGAGGGGCAAGAGGCAGAAGATACAGAATGAAAAACAAATTGGCAACATCTGGATGTTTGTTTATGAACTAGTGGGTGTCAGAATTTTGTTTCTCACTGTTCAAATTAATTTGCAGAACCTCTTACAATGTTTTGTGGCACAGACATAGGATTGTTTAGGTTGGAAAAGACCTTTAAGATCACATTTTTTTGCTACCTACTACCACTTAGATTACTTAATTGTAGATGTTCTTTTTATATTGGAGTCAATCCTACAATATCTTCAAAGACAAATTCTCAGAAGCTTCCAGCATCATTTGACACTTTCCATTTTCTTGTAACCCGTTAGATTTTATTTCAATTTTTTTTTTTAGAACCTCAGTCAGTACAAAAGTCTTTTTATTTGTCTGTGGCTAGTAGAAATGCAGAATTGAGAGATTCATTGAAGCTACATGGAAAGCTTCTACCTTTTGTTGCTTTAACCTTTCAGTGCCACTGTGCCAGTTAAAAGTCTTGCTGGACTGTAATAGACGCTTGGGATAGTGTTAAGTGGCCTGCAGGATGAGGTCAGCCTGTTCTGTTCTTTCCAAGAAAATGTTTGCCTGCTTTGGCATGATGCTGAGCTGCCAACAATGAACATCGTGCAACAGATGCACCCACTTGTATTTATTTGGCAGCTACAAATTCTGATTATCATGTTGCTGTATTATCCATGATGTGATGATGGCATCACATGTGAACTGGGAGCCCAGAAAAGGTATAAGGGGATATACTGGAGTAGAAGGGTTTCTTTTTACTCCATATTTCTATTATATGGAACACAATGTGGTCCTGATACCCTGGCTGTGCTAGTAAACCCATTTAACTGCCACCAAGCCTCTGACTGTTCAGAGTCACTGATTTTGTTTGAACTTTTATACTGAATTAATCAGATTTTAAAGGGAACTTTTTGGTGGCTTTTTTCAAGCCAGTGTCCTGAAACTGTTCATACAGATAAAGTGACCAAAAAAAACCCAGCACATGCCCCAGGGGTGTTGGAGTTGCTGTCTCTGCACATACAGCTGAGATGGTACATTTCAATATTTCCAGAAGCTGCTGCATTCTATTATTAGAACTATTTTTGGCTGGAGAGGTTTGTATTCTAAATCTGTTTTGGGAGCAGAATCGTGCTCTGAGCATCACTTCTAGTGCCTCCAATCACTGCCCACTGTATGTTGTTGCCAGTAGGTGCTAAAACCAAGGTAGAAGCCTCTTTTTGCTGTTAACTATGCTGTGTGCTGTCTGCAGTCACTTTTGTTTAGTAATGCAAATCTGCTTTCTGCTGCTGGTGATAAAGGAGTGCTAACACCACCTCTAGAGAACTTAAAAAAGACAATTTCTTAAATTAGTAGTATTTATCTCAGATAGTTCCTAGTTTTAAACTTGACCCTACAAACATTTGCAGTGTCCATTGTGTCATTGATGTGAGCTGATTTTGTGTAATCAAATGGAGTGACCAGAAGACAATGGTGCCTTTTATGAGACTCAGTAAACACCAAGAATAGCGATAGTCAAACACTCAAAACGCTGATAAAACTTGTAATAAATGCAGTCAAGCATTTCCTGAGCTTCTCCATGAGCATCATCCTCTGCAGTGACAGGCCAAGTGCCATGGTTTAACCCCAGCCCCATGTAGCCCATCACTGGAGGAGACAACTGGAAGAGTAAAAGCAAGAAGGCTCATGGGTTGAGATAAAGACAGCTTAGCAGGTAAACCAGAAGCCACACACAAGGGTTTCAGTTACCACCACCCATGGCAGGTGAGTGTTCAGCTGTCCCCAGGATAGCCAGGCTCCATCACACTTAATCATAGAATCATTAGGGATCAGAGGGGACCTCGAAAGATCATCTAGTCCTGCCATAGCAGGATCACCTAGACCGAGTCACACAGGAACATATCCAGGTGGGTCTTCCCAGCAGCTCTGTGCTCTTCTTGAACTGAGGGGCCCAGAACTGGACACTGTACTCCAAATGGTTGCTTGAGAAGACAAATGCCATCACTAAGTGTCCCTCCCTTCCTTCTTTTTTTGTTTTTATGTACAACTTTACAGTTATTTTTTATGTTGGTTCTTTTTCTACATGGTGTAGCCTGGCTGTACGTGAGAGTACAGAAACCTGTGCATTTGCAGCTCGACACTGGGCAGCATGCTTGTGTAATTAGCCAAGCTGCAGAATGAGCAATCTATTACAGTGGGGGGGAAAAGAGATCACTACTGTGGCCAAACAACTGCTACTCTGTTCTCAGAAGTGTCCTGAGCGTAGTGTTTGTGTAACTGAGCCTCACAACTAGGCAAGTTTAGAAGCCCTTATGAAACCAGAGCTGTTAAATAGAGAAGGCTCTTTGGCAGCAGCGAGTGCCTCGCGTTGTGTGGTTTGTATCAGCAGCTATTCTTTCTGAAGTGTGCCTCTTCCAGCTGGGAGAGGTACAGCTTTGCTTTCAGTTAGGAAAAACTGCTTTAGCTTCTTGCCAAATAATTTTTGGTTCAAATCTCTTTGTCCTCTGTGCCTTTCAGCAGGGGAGAACAGAAAAGGTTCAGGTTCAGGAAACCTCACAGCTTCCATGGTGTTCTGGCTTTCATATGTTTTTTACCTTGCTTGGGTTTGTTTTGGTCTGGAACACTTGGAATTAGATAACCCCCTGGATGTATTGAAGATGATTTTAGCTTTGTTTCCCAAGAGCTGGCTGAACATCTTGAAGGTTCAGTCAGGACAGTCATAGTGTTCTGCTGGAGGATCCAAGACCAATGCTGTCCAGCTGGTGTTTTTCACATCTTTTACATTCAAAATAGGATCTAATGGTTGCTGTAGAATTGAAAACAACACAGGATTAATTACCAGCTGTTTGTTGACTGCTTTTGAGGAAGAAAACCAAATTCTGTTTCAGCCTCTCTTCTGCTGATGTAAGAATTTTTGCAATGTTTGCGTTCCAGTGCCCTGACTGCAGTGTCTCAGAACAATAGCATGACAGTAACAGTACCAACGGACAAGCCATGATGGTACGATTCACATCTGGACTCACTTTAGCCTTTCGAGTGACTGAGTTTGTATTGGAACCAAAGCTGATGTGTTATTCCTGTGAGATTTCATATTTGGCTGGTGGCAGTGCCCAGTTTTCACTTCTGAACAAGGATGGACAAGTGTCTCCTCAGCTCTGTAAGTGTGCTGCAGAGAAGGGAGAGTTTGGAATTTTGAATCGGAATCTTTCCTACAGCTGTTCAGGTTCAAGCATGTTGTTTAACAGGTATATACAGGCAAAGACATTGACAGGAGACTGACTTTCAGATACAAAGCATCATCTTTTCTGACTGATAAAGAGCTAGAATTAGTTGGGTCTGGATTAAGGGGCTCAAAATCAGGAGGTTTGTGGTTCAAGTTAATTTTGGCAAACTGTTATTTTAGCATGATTTGATTTTTCTGAGAAGTAACTACTTAAACTACTAACCACACAGATGACTAATTGTAATTGCCCCAAAGCTGCCAAAAGGTGAGCAGTATCCGATTTACTATTCAATGCTAACTTGTTTCTGTCCTTCAGCAGCTTTTCTTTAAAACCAGGAGCAATTATCTTTTCTGTCTGAGTAGGCTGCTGTCATAGGGAGTGTGTCTGGTTTCTGATCTGAATAGACACAGGGCTTTGTTTCTTTTGGTAATTTATGCCAAGAAAGGGAAAAGATGAGTCTTGTTACTCCTCTTTTGAGAGTTGTCCATTTGGAGTGCCACACTGGAGTTACAGCAAGGTGACTGGAACACGTGAAGTCAGCTGCACCATGAAGCACTGAGTATTTGTGTTATCTCTGTGAGTACACTGGTGATACAGTAATGGGGCTGAAGGGGTTGTTACACTTCCTTGTACATTAGTTGTTAGTAATGAAAAACATTTACAATATTTTCCTTACTCTGCAGCTGCCGTTTGAAATGGAAATTTATTACATCCAGCATGTGATGCTTTATGTTGTGCCCATCTATCTGCTGCACAAAGGAGGTAGGTTGACAATTTGTTCTGTACCTATCGAGTCTACAGTGAGAGAGCTGTGCTCGGTGCTTACTGCTGACTTTACTCCGACTCCCTTTTACTTAATGGTTTCTGGTGTTGTGTTGCGGTTGTAACCTGGGTGGCAAAGACTTGGGCTAAGCAGGGAAATGGGAATTAGGAAAAGGTCCTTTACCCAAAAGGTTATCAAGAATGTATTAGTTCAGAGCACTGTTGTCTTGAGTAGCACATCCACTATCTTGCAATGTTTTAAGTTGTTGCTGGGATGTACTTTCAAGACTTTTGCCTTTTTGGATATCTCTTGAAGTATTGTGACTTGAAATGGAGTGACAAAAACGTTTGTTATACCCCTACATAAACATTAGCCAGCTAGTTAGGTAAACTGCTGCAATTCTCAATCTCTACTGATGCATATCAGTGAAATGAATTGCTTATTTACAGACAAATGGCTCAGGTTGGAAGGGTCCTTTTGAGATCATCTACTCCAACCTCCCTGCCATGGGCGGGACTGCCTCTCAGATATTGTTGGTTGCTTAAGGTGTCATCCAGCTTGTTCTCTCTTCTGACAAGGTTATTGTTTTGTAGTCACTCAGAATCATAGAATCATTTAGGGATCAGAAGGATCTCAAAAGATCATCTAGTCCGATTCCCCTGCCACAGCAGGATCACCTAGACCAAGTCACACAGGAACACATCCAGGTGGGTCTTGAACAACTCCAGAGAAGGAGACTCCGCAATCCCCCTGGG
>VZRI01011733.1:0-31286 GCA_013397515.1 Upupa epops | reverse complement strand
TATGCTGGACACCCTCCAGCAGCTCTGTGTTCTTCTTGAACCGAGGGGCCCACAACTGGACACAATTCTCCAGCTGCGGTCTCACTAGTGCGGAATAGAGGGGGAGAAGAACCTCTCTCAATCTGCTCTTCACCCCCCTTCTGATCCCCCCAGGACACTGTTGGCCCTCTTGGCCACAAGAGCACATTGCTTATGTTGTTGTTCAGTTATTCTGGAAAGACCACACTGTTCCAGTGGCCAGTGATTTTTCTAGTTGTTCTTGGAAGGGAGTGCTGCCCGCATTCATCTGGTGTGATCCCCTCTAGTGTTGACATACCTTCAGCTGCATTTTGTAGCTGAGCTAAATTGCCTCATCCAGGAAATAAAAGATGAGGATTTCTGGTGCAGGTGTTCCCTAGCCTGTCTTGAAACCTTGAACTGCTGTTGAGCACCGGGGTACAATTTAGCCAATGCTGAGAACTAGCAGTCAGGTGAGTCTTTTGTATTTTATACCAGTAATCACCTGCAATCCTTCACACTTGCTTCACTAGACGATTGTAAGCTTTTTGTTTGCTGCTGCTGCTGAATGAAAACAAATAGAAATGGTCCAAGGGAAAAAGTGAGGTTTCCTACTTCAGAAAATCCATTTGGTGTCTTTCTCTTACTGGAGAAACATGCCAGCTGCATTTAGATTTAATCCGATTTTGAGATCTGAAAATTCTGGCAAAGCATGCTGAAGTGCAGTGTGATTGTAGAAGTTAACACAAACCTCTAATTATTGCATAATGGAAACAGAAATGGCAGGGAGAGTGTACACAGTAGTGTAGTATGAGTAGGCAGAGACCACCTAAGCTCGTGTGGAGCCCCTGCATCCCTTTGGGTGGCTTTGAAGTCCTGTATGTCGTTATTTGAACATGCGTATTCCTTGTGCTTTACAGTTGGGCTTTGGGTGCTACTTGGCATGTTCCTTAGGGCTTCATTGGACTTATTAGTTTGACGTAAAGGTTGTCTGGGTTCTTCAGAGCTCCAGGGGTTGGTAAGACTAGATGTGCAGTTAGCACCAATCCTACAAGACAAAACCCTTCAGTTTGCCCCCTTTTTGCCCTCGTTTATTTACAGGTATTTGCTGCCATCTAATGTTGAATGAGAACACTGACATTTCCGGAAGAACTTGCCTAAGCTTACCAGTTGAGGTTGCTGGAGGCTCTGTAACTAGGAATTGTTTATTTCTTTTGCCCTTGGCTCCTGATCACCCAACTGACTGTAACACCTTGTTAGCAAAACACTCACAAAAGTTAACCAACCTAAACCCATGTGTTAATATTTTGTCATTTCACTAGCAGCTTTGTTTAAAGCATTTCTGGAGTAGATACTGCCCTTTGTCCTTCTGTATCTAATACAAATTAGATTTTATTAGTCACTGATGTTGACCAGCATGCAGCTTTATTTCTGCGTTTTATATAGACGTTTCCAGCAGTGACTCTGTGTGCCTGGGAGTAGTAAGAGGCTTTTGTGTGCAGTCACTGCAGGGCAGGCGTACCAGCCAGCACAGAAGGCTTCTAACCCAAGGTGCTTGTCTATCTGAGCTGGCAGCTTTTTTTTGCTACAGGAATCTCACCTGGTGTCACCTGTGAACCCTGCCAAGAATGACAATGTACATCTGGGCAGGCTAGGCTGAACCTGAGCTGTGGGTCACTGCTTGCTCTTGTCCTTAGGAGGTGAGAGCTCTGCTTCTCTGTCCAAAGAAGTGTGAATGCTTTTGAAACTACTGAGTTGCTTTACTCTTGCATCATCTGGGTGCTAAGATTGGGATCTAAGGGAGGCACAGTGGAAGGAAATAAAAGGGAACCACAGCAGTGCAGAATTAGACCATGAAACCAACCCCTGAATTGAAAAACTCCTCACACAGCTTTAATCTACAGCTAAGCTGGTCTTCAGCTTCATTCTTCCTGTGAGTATGAGCAGGTTAATTATACAGATTGCTAGTCAAAAGCCAAAGGAGGTGGCAGCTGAGGAGCTGTAATGCGTGAAAGTACCACAGCTATTGCAACGGTATGTTAACCTTCTAATGTCAAGGTTTTGGAGACCCTCAGTGGTGTTGAGGACAGCTTAGCTTTTCTCCCTGTTTGCTCTTTAACATAATGAAAAACACCTAGTTTGCACTGCGTTAGCCTTAGAAGACTCACAGTTCTGGGCTGCCCCAGTCCTTAACAGTATTTATCTTGTGTTTTTGAGATTCCAAACAGTTTTTAGTGGACTTGATGAAAGAGCAAAATATGTTGAAGGTGAGGATTTCCATCATATTGCCACTTTAAGGAGCAACAGGTTTTGTATTGGCAGCCCTAGGTTACTGTGTGGTTAGCATGGATGGTGTAATCTGCAGAGGGGGATAGTCTGCAGCACCTGCATAGAGCAACAAAGATGTTGAAGGAAGTAGAACACCTCCCTTATGAGGAAAGGCTGAGGGAACTGGTCTCTTTAGCTTGGAGAAGAGGGGTGACCTCATGAATGTCTCTAAATATGTGAAGGGTGGATGTCAGGAGGATGGAGCCAGGGTCTTATCTGGTGATAGGACAAAGGGCAATGTATGCAAGCTGGAAGAGAGGAGGTTCTATATACAGTATCAGAAGGAACTTCTTCCCAGTGAGGGTACCAGAGCATTGGAACAGGCTGCCCCAGGGGGGATTGTGGAATCTCCTTCTCTGAAGATGTTCAAGACCCACCTGGATCTGTTGCTGAGCGTCTTGGTCTAGGTGATCCTGCTGCAGCAGGGAGATTGAACTAGATGATCTTTCGAGGTCCCTTCCAATCCCTCATGATTCTGTGATTCTAGTATTTCTGTGATTCAAGTCAAGTTTTAATCTAAGTGTCTTGTCAGAAGAGCTGAAGTTCTGAGGCACTGTCAGATAGTCAGGTGAAGCTGACAATGATTTTTTTTTTTTAGTCTCTCTTTTCTAATGCAGCACCCCCTATCACCCTACTTCAGAAGATGAGCAGAGCAGTTCTGTCTCACCAGCTTACTTGAAGGCAGTGCAGTATTTCTAAGCTAATGAGAAGCTGGGCTGAGTTGTGAGATGCAGAACACAGATACTGAGTGCATTGAAAGGATCACTTTTCTCGTGGCTGGAAAGTGTAATTAAAGCAGTTGGGTATGTCAGCCATGCTTTCCATTGGCTGCTGGGGCTTGGCTGGCAGGAGTGAGGGATTACTATATTCAAACACATTTCTACCTAGTCTCCTTTCACAGACACTTACCTACCTTGTGACACCTACCTGTATGTAACTCTGTCTCCGCTTAGCTTTCAAATGCAGTTTAAAGCAGACTAGTATTCCAGGAGAGAAATGTCACTGTTTGAATGTAGTTTTGTAGCTGTAAATCCTCCATGTTCACTGAAATACTTAGTAATTTGTAGTACAGCTCTTTCACTGAAACTCTTAATTTCTTGAAGACCTGTTAATTACCCATGTTATTTTCCTGCTGACAGCTTCTCTGTTCTTACTGCAGCTTTTCTCTACCTCCTGAATTCCATGTGTGAGTTGTAAGTTTACTGGTTTGGTGCTTTCCCTGTGGCTCCTTAAGCACCAGGACAGTATCTGTAGGGGGTCACTGTATGTTCACGACTCTTCTCTCACTCTAGGAAAGTAGAGCATATTAGAAGGGCAACCCCAAACTCTGGTCTGTATGAAATCCTTCCTCCCAGTGCTGCTAGATAATGAAGTTTAATTTAAACTGGAATATCCATGTCTGAGCTATTTCAACATGAGAGCAAATATGTAGCCTGTTTGCCTGACCCTGAGCTGGGATGCTCTCAGCTGTCTGGGGCCTGAGCAGTTTTGAGAATGGAGTTAGTGCCAAGTCAGCAGTTAGATTAGATTTTTGAATCTTCTAATGTACAAGAATTTCTTTAGTGAATAGAGGGTGAAACTCCCTTCTACCCAGTGAAAGTGATTTCTTATGTGAGCAGCAAGAAGATTTTGCTGGAACCAGCAGAGGCCACTGAACCAGCCACCGTGCTTTCTGTTAAACATCCATCTATCAAATAGCAGCATCACTGGGCAGTGAATTCTATAGTGATTATTTTTCTAATGAGAAATGGATAGAAACCATTCCAGGCATGGTTTTTAAATTAGTTTCCTATCGCCCATTTTGGAACCCAGAACTCTCTGAAATGGTTTTGTGTGGAGATTACTGTTTCTTCTCTCCCCCAATGCCCAAAGGATGGCACTGCTGGAGTTCACACTTACTTTTCAGCATTGCAAAGGCTGGCAAGGAAGTGTTGTTCCATTATAAAGTGAGATCAAAAGTCTGTAGAGGGTGACAGCTGCTAATGTTTTGGGTTTTTTTCCTGAAGCTTTGCAACAGAGAGGGAGAATGTGAAGGTCTTTACTGGAGGAAACAGAGCAACTTTCCCAAGTGACTTTGGAAATGTGAGTCTCTGACTGTATTGAAGTGGGAGATGCAAAGTTTGGGTTCAAAGCCCAGTTATGCCACTACTCTGTTCTGTCATCCTGTGCAGTTTCCTCTCTCTTTTAAGGACTGCATTCTCCCTCCAGCCTTGTTTCACAGCTGGGTTCACTTGTCTCTGTTCATGTGCTACCTGCCCAGTAAATCCTCTAAATATCAAGGTCTCTGGGTTTTAGCTGTTCTGAGGCTTCTCTTTATACTGCTGCCATCTGCTCTCAGGTTTTGTCAGATGCTTTGGAAATAACACACGCAACTGCCAAACCACATTTGGTACAGCACTGTTCTGCTGCTCCAGGGAGCTGTTTTAGGTACCTTATTTAAATGTGACTGTGTTTCGCATCTATGTTAAATGTGCACCTGAAACTGCAGGGACAATACAGAACACCTTTGTGAGAACAGCGGTGGTTTCCTTACTCCACAGCTGAGGAGGGAACCCAATGTTTCCCAATAGCTTGACCAGGTCACTGGAAGCTGGTGTAGCCAAAAATAGAGCCATGGCTCCTGCACTCTGACACCCAGTCTGGTGGCTTCTTCTCTTTCTGTCTGTAATGAAAAACCATATTCAAGGTGGTGTTGTGTATCCGATGTTTTCAGGCAGTGGAGTTTAATGAATATAATTGCTATTTACATAAGATCTCCCATACTGCTTTCTAAATAGGACACCAGATCTCACATTGTGTTTGCCCAGGTCATTCACAGAGGTACTGTTGTGAGTGGTTCCCTTCAGAATTCTGTACTCAAACTTCTGTTTGAGTACAGCTCGCTTTTACCGTGGGATGTTGATTCTGCTTCAGATACTTCTGACCTTCACCTCCCCACTGTATAAGAAATCTTGGAAACCACATGGTGCTTTCAGAGTGACTCTCTGCTCACCTTTGTTGTGGTTGCAGCAAGTCACAGGTCACAGCTTGCTTTCTAAAACATGATGTATGGTTGTATCGTGGCTAATTATGCTGATACTGCTGCTCATTAAAGTCAATGAGTGATCTGAGGGGTGTATATGTGCTGCTGTCCCTCAGGCAGACATCTCCTCCCTCCAGCCAGCAGCTGGGCAGCTGCAATTCTGAGTAGACAACAAAAAGATGTAAAGTTTTAGACAATAAAATGCAGGTAATGTAAGTAAAAAATGGTATTATTTCAGCTAGTAACTGCCAAACCAGCCTGGGCTGGCACTGTGGGTATTAACTACGGGAGATACTGCAGAAAAATAGTGTGGAAGGGCAGCAGGGATTGAGAACACAATCCCTGAGGGATTATAAACTTGAGCAGGACATAGTGGGTGGTCAGGTAAAACAAGTAACAGCAGTACCTTGAATGGATGGGCAGCACTCACACCAGCTTCAGTCGGGAGTTGTGTCATAGCTGGCCGTTCATGTGTCATTGTTTGAGTTCCCTCAGCCTTGTACATTAGACATTGAAATCTGTAATTACTGCCTGGCAAGTAGGGGATGTGCCAAGCCAGCAAAGGCTAACAGGAGCACTGCACTCAGCTGTGAGCTCTCCTTTGAGTGCTGCATGCACGGTCCAGTCTTTAATAACATCTGATGGATCAGAGTGCAAGCAAAGGCAGATAAAAAATGCCAGTATGTATTTGTAAGCATCTGAAATCCTACAGCTACTTAGAGCAGTTGAGCAGCTCATCATGCATAGTTCTTCTGTCCCTTCAGATTAGGTTTTTAAAGTCATAAGGAAAATAGTATTTCCCCTCGTATCTTATGCTGAAACTTTCATGTCTGCTAACAGAGCCTTGAGAACCCTACAAACTGCCTTTGTTCTCACCATACAATGTTTGAATATGCAATTCCAAAAATAGCCTTGTGTCTGTGGGTGCTTGTGTCACATCTGATGTCCTTGTTGCTTTCTGGATCACAGGACGTTGTGTTTTGTCAGAAAATTGGCAAAACCCACTCTCAGGAGGAGAGAAGAAGGTGAACCCAGGATTAATGCGATAGCTGCAGAGCTGTTTGAAGGGAGCAGATATTTTATGGTATCTACTGATTGTGGGAATGCTTGCAGGGTCTTTCTGAAAACATCCCTACAGCAGCTTTTATTTGAAAATGCAGCCTGTCATTAATGGACTAACTAGGTTATGCAGCTTTTCTGTTCCTGGGCAGCACTGGTGCCAGTCACGAGCTTTTAAACACCCATAATAAAATTAGGGCCTGGCAGTTAATCTGTGCTGTGACACAGAGCTGTGTAGGAGCTGCCCTGCCTAGGCTAGTTCTGTGCCTGCTGAAGTTGCAGCCCCATGTGTTTGAGTGTAAATAACCTAATCTGTGGAGATTCGTTGTATACTATTAGTGTATTTTAAAATAAAGTGGTGAATCTGAGGTAGAAATCACTGGCATTGGCGGCAATGTGGCAAGTTTAATGAGGTACCAGCATGGATGTCTTACTGTAGCACCAGAAGGACTGATGAGCACACTCCAGGTAAGACATAAGACTCTGCAAAATTAATTACTGTAATGGTACTGAGTTAGGTTATCAGCTAAAGCCAGCTGCCTGAACATCCACAGAGCAGAAGAGAGAGGATTATTCATGAGTGCTTGATGGACATGGCAATTCAGCAGAACACTAATGTATTCCTTTCTCTTCAAGGTATCTACACTCCAGAACCACTCTGCAATTTCTGGTGGGCTCTTTTATCCACGGGGTTTATGTTTGTATATCATTTTAGCATCTTGCAGATTCTGGGATTGGTAAGTAACTACAGGTTAATAAATGGATAGCTTGCAAGTACATTCGAAGTAAAAGCACTGACTTACTAGTGTCTAGTAAGTCTAAAGTGTCCAGAGAGATGTGGATGAGACTGCTTGCATGCAGATCCTCAGTTGCATGTTTTGATGAGCATCTGTATCTCCTGTCTTAAAATGTCTAGTAAAAATACTTTATGAATTGGTTATGTACCTGCATAAATCCATCTATTAAATGCCCAACTGAATTGGGATCAGCTGCTGAAAGCTGCCCTGCTTGCGTTGAACCAAAGGAGAGTCTCCAAAACATTTTTTATTATTAATGGGAATTTGAATGACCTTGTAGGTGTCTGAAGCTGCTCAGCACAAACATACTGTTAATTTATCAATCTGTTGTTGCTTTCTCAGGTTACAGAAGTGAATTTGAACAACATGTTGTGCCCAGCTGTCTCAGATCCTTTTTACGGGCCCTGGTACCGAATCTGGGCGTCTGGACATCAGACCATCATGACTATGACCCATGGGAAGCTTGTGATCCTCCTGTTCCATGGTGCTGGCCCTGTCTTTAAATGTAGCCTGGACTTCCTTAGATTCCCAGCCAAGAAAATAGACTGAAGTTTCTCCTCAAGAAGTAGGACATATGGGAAGCAGAGATACTGGAAAACAGGATGGACGAGAGGATGATGTGTTTATACTTCTCCCCACAGTTTATTGCCTCAAACACCTCTATGATCAAGTGAGGTTTGGTTTTTTTACCTGCGGGTTCTCACTGCCTGTTGCCAATGGCAAAATTAGTGGCCTTATTCTGGAAAAGGTTGGCGTTTTATATGATTTTGTGTAGATTACAGTGTAAATTACAGATTGCTAATCCACCATCTAGAATTGGGCCAGGACCCATCCATATTCCAGTGAAGAGTGGCAGTGCTACCTCATTTTGACATGTTTTCCATTAACTCTACGTGCACTCAGATCACAGGGTAGGAAGCACAACACTCCACTCTGTGAACAGACTTATGTCCAAGTGCAACATCCTGGCTCAACTCACAGCACTCGAGTGTTGCAGGATGCAGTGAAGGGATGTTCCTGTCATCTCCCAGCCTGAAGTACAAAACAGGGAGGTCTGCTGTGTTTTCTTTAAACTGGTTGAAAATGTTGGGGAACAAGAACTCATTCAACAATAATGATTTTTTTAATCAACTTCTTAATTTCCATGCTGCTATGGGTAAATGTCTGGCTAAGCTCCATCAGGCCATGATGCTTTTGTCTGAGAGAGCAGAACATGAAGTTGAAATGATTTTGGAAGACTGTCACATATAAGCTGTGATGAGATTTCATCTGTTTTTCTGACCTCACTTTGAGCAAAGGTTTTTTCAGTTGGCTTAGACTGGAGAGGAAGTGGAGACAAAGTCCAGCATAAACTACAGGGTTTTCTTTTTGTACTTACTAGCTTTTGTAATATTCCTCCCATGTTCTACCCTGCTCCTCACTCACTGGAGTGGTTAGTGAGGAGACAAAACGAAAGTGTTCTTTGTCTCCAGCTCTCATACATCTGCACAATGATTTTCAACTACAGGTGCAGAAAGGAAGGTGAGATCAGTGCAAGCTTCTACTCAGGGCTGAGCCAGTTTACTAGCTGAGAGTAAACTTTTCTGTCGACACACCATTTGGATGTAGATAGGCAGAGTGATGAGCAGCAAGCTGTGTGTGCCTGTTCACATTTTCTAAGACAAGTGGAGAAGCTGCTGGGCAGAAGGGCTTCAGGTCTTGAGTGTTCCTGCAGTGAGTTCCCAGTCTGTTGTGTTCAGCGCTGCTGGAATTGTGGTGGTGGTGGTGTTGTCAAAGCTGTGACATGTAAGATGAAACCAAACCATGATACCTCCTCCGGCTGCATCACCTGCAGGTGTATCCTGAAGTTAAGGTACAGTCACTTATACGTCGGGAAGGAAAAGTATGAGTAAGACGTGGTTGACTTTTCTTTCTTTCAAGAGTAATTTTCATTGGAGACAGAAGAAATAGCTTCTTCAAACATTTTTGCTCTGTATGTTTAAAAAAGTTCACCTCCCCCAGAAATAGATCCTGTCCTGTATTCCTATTAAACTAATGTCTGACTTCTGTCTACACCTTGCTGTGTGCAGATCCATTGAATACTGTCTGCTTTCACAGCCTGACAACATGTGCCATACACCGGCACGAACCATTCAGCCGTTCAGTTATGTAGCGGGGGCAGCCCTTTAGGTTCTTTTTAATAAACCCCAACTGATCTGCACCGTTTCCTACCTATAGTTGTGTGCTTCAGGGCATCCTAACCTGGTATAAACCAGCTGCTCTTTGTCACCATTGACTGCTTCCAGTCTATTAAGACTAGGGAATTGTTTGGGCAAGCTCAGGGGTCTTGCTCAGCGCAGGCTGTTTGCTTGTGATGCAGTTTGAGAGCTCTTCTATTCCAGCATGGGGACATCCCTGGGGCAATCCACAGGAAGGATTCTTGGTGTGGTGGTACCACTTGGCCCTGGATAACAGAGCCTTCACTCCCATCCTGGTGGTGCTTCTGTGCCATGCTCATCGCTGTTATGCTGGTCCAGTTGGCCTGAGCCACACTGGAAATTCCACATACAATTTTACAGCGTGGAGTGTGCTGACAAAACTGCTCATCAAAGCCAGTGGGATGCTCACATTTCTCTTCTGAACCTTAACCTGTGCAGGGTCTGGAGGTAGCTCAACGTTTCTTGACCAATTCCAGTTGCTAAAATGGGGAACTGAACAAGGTAATTCTGCCAAGCAGGGAGAAATCAGCTGCTGTGCTCAGTGTCCGAATTAAACCTCTGTTGCCAGCTGAGGCTGTTTCCTCTTGTCCTGCAGTAGTTACTGAGTTCCACCTCATTCCAACCTCCTGTCAGGGAGGTGTCAAGTGAGAATGATCAAGTCTCCCCTCAGCCTTTTAGACCAGGGTAACCTCACCCTAGCAGTTACCTTGGCTAGTCAGTCATGGTAGCAGAATGAATTCCTGTGCAGTGCTGATGCCTGGACTTCATTGAGAAGTTGGGATGTTTGTGGTGTCTGAACAGAGCCTACTGTCTACTCAGTACCATAGGCACAAAAGAAACCAGGAGTGATGAGGTGACTCTTCCCGCCAGTGAATAGCTGTTCAGACTCTCCTCCAGATGTCCCTATACGTGAAGCTTAATGATGACACAAGGCTTATTTACTGATGATTTGTTTGTGCAGCCTTGGACTATGCAGCCTTCCAAAGCAGAAGGGTGAGGTAGTGATGATTCTGTGGCAGTTTGGTCTATGACTGTTGGAGTGACTGTGCCCAGGCTGCTGTTCACAGGCTCAGACACCACGCGTGGTGTTGGAGCTCTACCTGTTTAACTCCCTGCTGTTTCCACACGCAGGAAGAGGTTGCATCTTGTTTCTTACAAAGGGTGAAAATTCATGGCCTGTAGCCATGTTTGTGGGAGGTAATGAACAACAGTCTCTGAACAACCCCCAACGCTGCCCTTGGTTTAGCTTCCTAGGGTTTGACACACACTGCCTGTGAGCAAACCAACCCTGCTTGTGCTGGAGCAGGTGCTGCCCTGCAGTGGGGAGATGCAGACAGTTAGTACATTCCCACACCTTAACAGCCCCGTGTACCTTGTGGATTTATCCATCTTTTCCTGGCCACCATCAGGGTTCTGATAACATTTTACAAAGCCCACCTGTGTTCTTTGAAAGTTGGCTGTTAGCAGCTGTTGATTACTGTAATTACTTCTGTCTTGAGGTGTTGCTCCTGACTCCCAGCTGCTTGGTTCCTGTGCAGCTAGGGCTAATGGAAAACACAGATGTGCTCTTTTTCTTGCTGTTGCACTTGTTTCACTAGAGGTAGATCCTTACAGATTCCGTTCCTCCTGGTAGCTGACAAAGCTCTGAGAAGGCCCCAGATGAGGAAGGGGGCAGCTGTCAGCCCTGCAGGGAGGCAGCAGGTTTCTCTACCCAGACAGGTCAACTTTGATGTTTTGTCCTAGTGACAGGTTTCCTAATGAAGCAGTTGGTTGTTGTGCTCTGTACGTGGTGATGTTGCTGTGACTGTCTTGCAGCTCGCAGTGTGTCTTAGTCAACGCCAAACTGGTGGGGTTTATTTTTAAATTGTTTTTATTTCAGGGTCAATTTTGTACTTTTTTTAAGGGGAAAACCCCCAAGATTTCTGCGTTTCCTGAGTCATTTATCTCAGTGCTGCCACGAAAGCAGCAGGCAGAACCGCAAGAGCACAGTCACACCTAGCTGTGCCAGGGGGAGCTGGAGCTGCTCAGGCAACTGCTGAGTGCAGACCAAGCCTTTGGAGACTCGCAGGTCCCGTGGCCACCTGTCGAGTACAAGCCTGGCCTTATCCAGGCACAGACAGGTATGGTAAGGGCAGGGGTGGCTGTGGAGAGGCTCAGCTGCCCCCTGTACTGTTAGTTCAGAATAATTTGTACAAGTGTTCCTGATTTTGTAACTTCTTAATGTTCTGCAACTTGTTTATGAGGTGATCTGTACCGATCGGGGCAGTTTGCGTACTTGGTTTTGTATTTTGATCCGATGGGGTTTTTTTTCATTGTTGTGCTCTAAGTCCAGATCACTGGGCTAGCAGTTGTTAAACCTTGGCATTAAAACAAATAAACGCATTTTAATGGCTACTGCACAGCTCTGCTATCATTCTGACCTCTCCAGGCACCTCTTGGCTGCTTCTGTGCTGTCAAGAACAGGTAAGAAAAGCAACATTGCCTTTTCACCTTGATTAGCAGTTATTAATTGTCACGAAGGGATTCCTGCATTAGAGTGGTATGAAACCCAGGTAAGAGTGCAGAGCCCAGTCCGTAAGGTACTGAGGCAGTACCACACCAGAACAGTTTTACATGGTCCTAGCTGCCATTTCAAATGCTTCGAAATAGACTGGGATGCTGCTGTGACCCAGTGCACAGAGGCCAAGCAGGTATTTCATGGGGAGAGGTTACTGGCCACAGAGTGTGCCCACCTGGCTAAGAAGTGTGAGAAGTGCAGTGTAGCAGGTCTGAATTTTCATGCTTCTGGGGAACAAAACCAATTCTCCAGCTTAATTTCTCTTGAACAGTAAAAAAACCGAAATGCAGCAGCTTCATCTGGAATCCCAGCATGAAGAGCTTCATGGAAACCTGAGCGACCTAAGAAGGTGATTTTCCTTTTCAAGTACTGCTGATCTCTTGTGTGTCCCTGAGCCAGCCTTTCACTAATACCAGCACAGTTGTAAGAATAAGCACGTTTCCACCTCTGAAAAACATTCTTGATACTCAGTGCTAACTAGATTGGTTGTTTCTATGCTGTGGTAAGGACAGCACTGGTTCAGGTAGCAGCCAGTGCTGGTAGTTCAGCTTGTCAGTCTCCTCAGTGGACGGGGAAGTTTAGGTAGGTTTTGGTCAATTCAGACTCAGGGCACTAAGTGACACTGAAACAGTGGAAGCAGGTCACTTGGTGTCTTATAATCCTATAAATCAAGGCTTCAAAGCAAGTGCAGATCAGTCTGCAGTAGCTAGAGGTTGTTTTCAGCTGCTCTTAGTTTGTTTTCAAAGCCTTCGCATCTACAGCCGGGGGAGCTATTACTGTTGAATTAGTCCCAGGCAAGCCAGCCCTTTCTAGAGTCACACCGCAAGTTCAGGGGTTCCTTTGTCGCAGGAATTGCCCTATGGAGAAGACGCTCCCTTTAACTCTGCAGGAAGTGTGTCAGTACAGTAAGGATTTGGCTCACCGAACTCGGGTTTCCCCATGGGTGTCACCTGCCCGGGTGCTTTGCTTTGGCAGCAGCTGACTGTGGCTTTGTTACTTTGCAGGGTCTGGCTCCCCGCTTTAGCAAATTAAACCGGTTTTTGGTCACCACAGCTGAGCTTTGCTTTCTCTGCTGCACTGGAACTCAGGTGCTGCAGGGACCCTGGCAGCTGGGGCCACCAGTCAGAGCTGTTCATGGCCTAAAGCTTCTATTGTGCTCTCGCAGCACCTGCCTAAGTCAAACAGTTTAAAAACGGCTCTGCTCTGTTAAAGCTGTTTGTGAAAGGGAAAAGACTGCTCCCCTAGCCTGTTCTCTTCTGCAGGCGCCTCATCAGTCAGTTCCAGCTCTACATGGTCTTTTTAACTTGTCATAAATTTAACAGCCTAGACAGGAGTGCCAACGTGGGAGATGGAGAAATCCTTCATGCGTGGCTACTTCTTAAAATCACACCAGCTTCTGCCAGGGGGATGGGCAGGAAGTGTCTTGAACTTAACTGCAGATGCTACTTCAAGGCTGATCCCAGACAGCTTCTGCCACAGGATTCCGTTGAGGGATGTTGCTACAAGTCCTGTAGGCAGGGCAGTGGTTACACCAGTGTAACTGGTTATGCAACCAAGCAAAAACCTCCACGAGACTGTAAAGAAACCAGGCCTGGACAAGTGCTGGGTGAAGAGTAGAGAGCTGAACTACTGAGGGCTACGAGCACTGATAAACAGGCTGGAACAGGGAACGAGCTGGCTGGTGTCACTGCTGATCAAACTGGACTGTGGCGGGACTTGCCTGAAGCACCTGCCCACGCTTGTCCTGCAGCAGGGGACAGGGAAGGACACGTCACCCCAGGAAAATCCATGTTACCCTTTCCCAGTCTGTGGCACAAATGGGAAGGAAAGGGATGGAACAAGCGGCAGAATTAAGCAGAGAAGCATAGAAAGAACTGGTGAGTCTTTTTCCTTATTTTATTGGGTAAATGATTTAAAAGGTAATAACAATAATGTTAAAACTACAACAATATCTTTCCACAGCCATAGCTCACAGACCCACAGAGAACCTTCTAGAGACTTTTTTTTTTTGCTTTTTCCTCATTTTTTGCTGTTAAAGCTGTACTTAGAGTAAAATGCCCATTTCCACGTTTCTTCACACTAATAGCAATTAAATGTGGAAGGAAGGAGGATCTAGTTATAAAGGCAGGGCTGGGGCGGGGTACTGTGATATTCTTGTCATCAAGTTACTAAGGAAGGAAAAGACAGGCTTTTTGAGCTACACCAGGCAGCTCTGAGCCCACCGTGCGTCACCACTGCATGAAGGAGAACTGGAGATGCTGGTGAACAATTGAAAAGTAATTACTTTCTTCTTTTTCTAGTAACATATAAAACACTAAAATAACTTAGAAACTAGATCCCAAATAACTTGATTCGACTCGGAGATACAAAACAAGTTGGAAGCTGTTATAAAAGTTCCCAACCGAAGGTGGTGGTTCTCAGTGCGGTTCTGTTCCAGCGCAATTGCTGGCTCCAGAGCAAAGAAAAGAGGGTTGTGGGTTTTTTGTATTTTAATTTTTTTTTATTTTTTATTTTAACAGTAATAAAAAAAACGAGGAAAACATCTCTTTGTATATAAAGAATCATTGCTGGTCTGAAGAATAAATGTAACCAGAAACCCTTAAATCTGAGAGGCACACTGCGGGTTTCACTTTTTCTTAGTTATTTTTCTTTTTTGCTTTTTTTTTTGCCCTTTTTTTTTTTTTAATCATAAAGGAAAGTCACCAGTTTATTTCACCGGAGGAGCTCCTCAGCCCCCCCCGAGCTTTTAATTCCATTAACACCACTAGCAAAAAATCAGTTAGAAACTGTACAAAAATAAAAAAGTGAACACGCGTCATCCTGCAGGGCTGCCGTAAGGACGGGAAGGCAGGCTTTAGGAGCAGCATCTGGGCATGGCTGGAGGCTTCTTTGGTTCAAGCCAACACACGGAAGAGATGTAACCTACTCCAGACAAGAAGTGTAAAAACCCGCACGGCTGAAGACAGAGAAATCTGTAGACAAACGCCAGGGTGTGCAAATGGAGTTGACCGCCTTGGTTCAAGAGTGGAGCTGAGGTCAGAACTCTGAGTGCCCTCCCCTGCTGTGGGCAGCGTCAGGGTTCAGATGGTGCGAAGATTAGTGCTACAGCAGTCCAGGCAGAAGGAAGGCCACTTGAAGTGGGACTGAAGCGTAGACTCATTGTCAAGTCTATGGTTTCGGCGTCTAACTCGGTTTACAGAACAGGGGGTTTAGGAACATGAAGCAAAAGGGTTAAACAAAAAAACCCCACAATCTCAGTAATGAATAAGGCAAACTCAGTGTAGTGCTTGTAACAAACATAATTAGCATTCCAACTTAACAAGCAGCTTCAGAACCTACTCAGTTGTACCTTGCTTCTTGTAGAGTACCCCCAACTAAAAAAAAGTAGTTGAAAATCTGCACCTAAACCCAGCAACGCATCGGTGACAACGCTATGAGGGAATGACACTGGTGAGAGCAACTGTTAACCACCTCCAAGCAACCAGACCTGTTCTGTCCTAGCGCATGTCACAGTGAACTGCACGTGTTGTACAAATAAACCCACAATTACACAAAACAATCTGTAGCATTGTCAGCACTCGGTGCCGAGGAGGTAGGTGTCCTACAGACACTGCAGAGACACTGGTTATTCCAATCCTATTGAAAACTCAAGTCGGTACAATCGGAGTGCCCACAGACTCTTTAACAGTTGTCATTTTCATCAGCGCTACGCACTCTGGTGCAGAAGGGTCTGGCGCTGTCTGGGTTCAGCAGCACCCCTTTACAGTTTGCATAACACCCTTCGGAACTCTAGTTTCATTTGTTTGTTTGAAGCAACAGCTGCTAAGAGACAGACAAAACGATGTGCTTGTGCATTCTGCTGTGGACAAAAAGGAGACACAACTACCCTTTTCTCCTCCTAGCCATGGTGGGAAGTATTGCTGACCTTGTCCTTGGGAGCCCGCAGGATTGTTTATTCATCAGTATAGCATTATTACACTGGTAAGAAATTCTGTATAACATCTGCATATATTGACGATCTTTGTAAAAAATCTGATATGAGGTTTTTTTTTTCTATTTTCTTTTAAGATCCGCATGACCAGTCACGTGACCTGCTTGAGGTTGATTAGCACCTTTCAATACATATATATTTTTATATCTATAATAAGATCTTCTTTAAAAAACGTCTAACAATGAGCTCACACGGAAGCATGAGCCTGCTGAAACGAGATGATGGATAAAGATGGGGCTGGATGACTTTTCTTTTTTCTTTTTTTGCAGCAGAATGATTCGGTTTGTGCTCAGTTCCCCTATAAGGGCAAGAAAAAAAAACCCAAACCCAACACCTCTCAATCAGGCAGCCACTTGTTCACCAGTTCCACTTGAAGACGAATCCATTTTAAAGTGATCCCCAAGCAGAAACGAGCAAATAGCATCCAAAATAGCATCTGCATGAACTTCTGGCTGGCACCTCTTGGCTCCTGGTGTTTCAGGCCCTCTGCTTATAAATTAAGGCATCACAACTGAAAATGTTACTATTTGGACATCAGATGCTGTGGATGAAGGAAAACCAAAGACCTTCTGCAAGAACCTTGTAGGAATTACGTGGCAAAGCTAATTAACCTCACGTAAGGGATGGGCATCCTTTAGCCATCAGCTGCTTCTGAAACCTTACTGAAGCTTTCACAATTCAACTGCTGTTTTATTAACAACTGGACTGACTCTCTCTTTGAATGCGTAGGTATCTGCATGTTTACAGACAATCATGATTCAAAATAGCTGGAAATGCTGCTCACCGTGGGTTACTCACTATTAGGAAGTCTGTATACAGACGGCACCAACTGTCCCCTAGAACACGCACTGACCCGCAGCAGGTACTGGTGACAGCTCTGCAGGCACAGGAACAAGTCGCTGCCTCCTGCTACAGCCTGTGCTGGCACATCCACCACACACAGCTTGTACTAAATCCTACTTCTACAGCCGGAAAAAGTTCCAATCGGGTTTTCTTTCTCCTACCGGGTGGAGGGGGTATTGCAGTTATTACACAGTACTTACAGCTCTCAAGTAGTGTTCCTGTAATAGATGCGAACGTGTAAAATTATGGGACACTTGGCCTGTGCTCTGTCAAAAAGTCTCTTTGCTTTTACAGACAACAGTTAACTTGACCGGACTGTTCAGGACTTGGTAAGTTCAAAAACAGAACAACAAATGAGGGAGTTTTTTTTGTTCTTTTCCAAAATAATTTGCTATTAAAAAAATAATCTCAAAAAAACCACAACAATCCCCCCAGACCTGACACCAGAGCAGCCTCTGTGCAGTCTGCTCCAGGGTCTGGTGCGTTTGCTATATTTTTTCTATGCATTGTATGTATAAAGTATCGAGTTAGGTCACAGTCAAAGGCACTAAAATCTAACTCCATCCTCTTCCTAATGTGACACCTGCTACTCACTAACCTGCTTTGCCAAACCAATGCCACTCCGTATTTGAGATCAACAGAAAGGTGTCATCTCACTGGGGCTGGGCTGCCCTGGAGTCGCAGCACCATGTGGGAGCCCTGGGGAGCTGGCTGGGTTATGTCCTGCCCTACCCATTATACCGTTGGGTTGTGAAAATGCTGCTGTGTTCCCGTCACTGCTCTCTGCACGCGTCGTCGCTTCAAGTGTTTTGTGGATCAGCCTCACCATTCTGTCTGGATGTGCTGGATCTGACGATCACATGAATAGCTACAGGAACCCTTTTCTGTGGGGGTGAGATACCGTGCACAAAGCATCATTAAGGATGTGATGAAAATGCAATCATTGTCTAGTCTAATACCTGAAGCTGATATGTTTCGTTCCCTGTCACGCATAGCAATGCGAAAGCCATGAATGCCATTGTGGCGAAGCAAAGCATCCCTAACTGCAATCCTTTACCTCTTCCTTCCATCCACAGTCGCAGAAAGTCTGGATTGATATAATTCCGTGTTAATGAAGTAGAAATTTAAAATTTCCATTAAAAAACCCAAGGGCTGTAAATGCTGCAAAAAATTCTGCAGTGACTCCGTAATAAAAAAAGTGATGGGATCTTTGTAGCGATGCAATTCTCCCTCCCGTTGCCATGATGAAGTTCACCAACAGAGAAGCCTCAACATGGCAACGGAAACTATCATCATAAAATGGTACAGTAATAGAGATAGCTAGACCAAGAGGGGGCAGGGTCTCCTGGGAAGAGGTCTGCAGAGAGGTCCAGTGACTGGTCATGCGGCTCAGTGTCAGGAATAATGGTTGTACGGTGGAAGGGGGTGCCCAATACCATTTTGGAAGTGATGATGCTGACGATGGGCAAGGTACTCTGTGTAGCTCATCGTCATCTTCTCACTACGGTACCTAGAGAAGAGCACAGGAGGAAATTCGACAGCTGTTACTGGGAATCTCTAAGTAGCACAAAAACCACTGCACTAGGGGAATGTCTAACAACAACAGCTTGTGCTGATGTTAGGAGGGAGACTAGCTTTGGCTGCACAAGGACATGGAGGGAACCACTGGGACTGCTGTGGGAGTCCTTCGTGATCAACATGACAAATCACAACCTAAGTGTCTACAAAACAGAGTGGTTTAAAACTGCTGCCTGCTATACTGGTCTAAGCACAGGGAATAGAAACTTCATATATTGAGAAGGTCCTGTACCTGCAGACAGCCCTGCATCAAGCCCAGGAGACAAACTGTAATCCAACACTGCAGATTTTGGGGCCGACTGTAAGGAATCAACTGCCTGCCAAACCCTGCGTTTAGAATAGCCCCAGCTACATTAAATTGAGGTAGATTTATTTCAGATGAGTGTTAGAGAACAGCTCAAGCTGGAAGGGACCCAGTAAGGATCACTGAGTCCAACTCCCTGCTCCTCACAGGATTACCTAAAACTAAACCATATGATTAGGGGCATCATACAAACACTCCCTACACTCTGACAGGCACAATCCAATCATTTTTTCAAACGTCTGCAATGAAGAAATTGCTTTTGATTAATTACAGACCAGGAAGTTGAGTCTGGCTTGTACCTAGTGGCACCAAGAAGGATTTCCTAAGGCATCAGGACACAGAAACAAGAGTAACATATTCGGCACTTCTAGACTTCATCGTGTGACCCCATGAGTCCCCAAAACCTGGTAACAGACAGGAAGGACAAAGGGTTCTAACTTGGTGTGAACAGTAAGTTAAGGCCTCTTGCAGGAAGACGAGCAGCTAACACTTCCTTATGACCTAAGATTTTAAAAAGTGCTATTTCTCTAGATAACTAGTCCAGCTGTTGATTTATACTTATAAAACCACACAGATACAGCATTCTTGCAGACATTGACTCCTCCACCACTCACCATGTAACTACAACATTATGGGCACAATACTGGCTGCTAATTCAAACCTGTTTTGGCTCCCTCCCACTGAGAAGCCCTCCAGGACACATCTTGTTAAACTGGTAAAACCAAAATACACTGGAGTGCAGGAGTGATGGGGTGGGAAATAAACCAATTCATTGCTGTCTTTACTCCTCACATCTTCCTGGTTGCAGTCTCACTTGTACCTGGTGATCTCCAAGGTCCCTTACATTCTATCCAGCTTGTAGACCTGACCCCCGTCCAGGGGACCCTGTACTGCACAGGATAGAAAAAGGACACCATGTTTTCTGGGGGAACTAGACAGGTTATCAGCACTGAGGGGTCTCCATGACTTCATAGCAGCAGAGCCATAGTGCACCATCTGCTCAGACACAAACGGACAAGTAACCCTTTAACAGCCCCTGAAGAGCTGTTACAGACAAACTCCAAAACCCAAGAGCAAATTCACTGCTGAGATCTGTCAGAGTTACAAAACACAGTGTGCAGGTACCCTGAGCTGTAATGCGGGCTGGTACTGAACAACAGCCTTTCCTTGCTTGCTCAGTGCCATGAAGTCTTACACAAGGCACAGGTAGCCTCAAAAGTCCACACTGCTGCTGTAAAAAGAAAGCAGCAAAGCCTGATGGTGACAGCTGGAACCAGCACTTGGGAATGAACACAGCCTAGTACTACAAACCCAGGACGCAGCTGTGATAGCCCCTGATACCCACCTGGTTAGCTTTATTGTTTTCCTGAATTCATTAGTAATTGGAGCCTTGTAGCCTCCTTTCCTCAATAAGGAATCTATGGTTTGAATGTGGTCCCAACCTGTTGAAATGCACAGGAGGATAAATCATGTGAGAAATACGGCAATAAAAATAAATACTACAAAAACACAGCTCAGTCTGCAGCGCAGTGATAATGGAAGTGCCCTGCTAGGTATGAAACCCAGATCAGTCTGCTAGCTAAGCACAGCTGAAGGACTCACACACAAGGTTTACCCTGCAAACAACACAGAGTTTTATCTCACAGCTGAAGTACTTTAAAAATGAACCCACTATATCCAGGTGTCACACAACATCAGACGTCTCTGAAACACTCAGGCATGATCAGCATCACATTCACTTCGTAGGTTATAAATGTCTGCGACAGTGTGAAAGATTGCAATTTGAATTTACCCTGAATTTCAAAGAATTACTGGTGGAACATGTGTAGAGAACTTCAGAGGTCATACTGCTTCACAAATATCATGAACTTTGTAGGGATACATTTAATTTCAGAACTACTGGAGGTGTCTGGGCAATAAAAACCAAGAAGGATTAAAACTACAGATTCATTACCCTTCTCTTTATTCAAACCTCCTCTTCATTCATTTTAAAAAAGCCTCACGTTTTGAGTAGATGTAACTTCCAAAGATGCTACTGAATGTGTCACACTTCCATTTTTACACAGTTTCTGGTAGTTTTGTGTACTTCAACGAGTCAGAATGCCACACAGAGTAGGTTAAAGCAGTGAGAATTTCACTACTAGCAGAGAGAACTTAAACAAAACCTGATCATTGCAAAACTCAGGAATGAACCTGCTGTTACGACAGCTGACCAGACCCCCCGTCACTAACTAGAGAGTCTGCATGTTACCAGTACCAGAGGATAACAACTACATGAAAATGAGCAGCTCTTAACAACTAAACTGGTTGACACCCCTTTGCATTTTATTTTCCCACTGCTTGCTGCATTTCAGACATGTTTCTACAACAACTATAGTGGAGTGAATCCTTGTGAGGGGACTGACACAGGCACGTAACTGGCATTTTATAGAAGAGTCTTCTTTCAATTCAGTACTGCTCCATCATGTGACATCAGTGCAAGGTCAAGCACTACATTTTAGATTTGCATGTATGTTTAAATTCTTCACCAGAGCATAGGAAAGAAAGTGCAACAATGACCTTGCTCCTTCGCAACCTCCGGTAAGTAGGTGGCGGTGCGTTTTGATCCTTTCTCGTTGATGAATTCTATTCTAATGCCATGTACACCCACCTGCAAGAGACCGGCAGCTTTATTAGGACATTAAAAGTTAAAAAAAAAAGAAACAAGATGTTTCTAATATGATAAAACCCCAAACCCAAACATTACAAGTGAGGGCACTGACGGTGTTCACCTTATTACTGTCTAAGGACAGCAGCAGCACAAATGTGCTCCTCAGCTCCCCACCATGGAGCTCCTTTTCTGCTAGGAAGGAAAAGCCAGTTGAGATGTCAAAGTCACTCTGTTTCTGGGTTTATTATCTCCCTCTGACACCACCAGCAATGCTGCTGCTGCTAAAATCACTCGGTCACCGGATACAATCTGCAGGCAACCAAACGCTGGCAAAACTAATGATGCTGCAATTAAGCGCAGTAATTCTGTTCAAAGTAAAGACTAAACAATGAAAGATTCGTCACACCAGACTCAAGCCTGGAGCACTCTCATTTCTATAATGCATTCAGAGGAAAAGGAAATCCTCCACAGCACTCAGCCTCAAACCCCTGTTTCCATGTCTGTACAGAATCTAACATAACCAGTACCAAGGAGTGAGACAGAGATAAACTGAACTGACAACCCCACCCCTGAACACTAAAAAAACACAACTGCATTTGCAGGGTGCTGTTCAGTCCTTGTTTTCAAGGTGCCGTCATTCAAAGGAGAGCACTGGGATCAGGCACGCCATAAAGCACATCCCATTGCCAGTACATGTTCAGTTGCTTCTGGGTCTGTGTGTAAACACCAAGCATTAGCAGATGGACATTTTCATACCCACAAAACTAAGATGTTACTTCTATAAGAATCCAAATTGCCCAACACTGTAGGTGGAAATTAAGAGTTTCTGTTTAAAAGGGTTGCAGGTGGTTTGGTTCAGTGTTTATGTAGGACACAAAAATAATGGGAAAATGCTCTGAGAGTATTTCCAGTGCCAATTAATTTTACTGCAGTTTCTTAATAGTGAAAAACCAATTAAGGAGTATCTGCTCTGCCACTTGTTCAGTTAACGTATTTACTTCTATTAAGACTTTGTTTTCTAATCCTTATATATGATAGAATCCTTACGTATAATAGAAGTGTGGGGGAACAGGAGGAAGAGTCCCTCTTGTCACTGGCCCCATAGTTTTTCTTGACAAACATGTTTCTTAAATAGGAAAAATTACTTTGAGGTTTAACAAATGTAGTTCATTGCAGATTTGAACTTGGTGTTTCATTACCAAACACTCCTCATGTTGGTAACCTGAAAATGTAATAGCTAGAGAGGTGAAATCTGTATTCAAAGGACCTGAACATAAAATGAAACAGCGTTAGGAGCAGACTACCCAACTGATTCCAAGCACTGTTTTTGCAGGTGGTGATGCTGTAACTGTCAATATCCAACTGCCTGAGCACTAAGATCAACTCTTTTTAGGCTTTACACACCTTCAAATCCTGCAGAACACCAGATTCTAAACAGTAGCGGGTGTGTGGTATTGAGGAGGAGCTAACCAGGAGCACTCATGGTGTGTGAAGTTTGATGCAACATTCAAGCAGAGGGAATTGAACTGCACTGGGTGTTTCATATCAACCATTTTAATGGGCTTTTAGGCCCATGACTAGAAGAAAAGGATGTGGAACACAAAGAATGAGGCAACAATACAACTGCACCCACAGTGCCTCTGGCCGGGAGAAACTCATGGTGCTCCATGCAGCCTAAATTCCACTGCAGTTAAGCAGTACCCTGAGCTCAGTACAAATGGCTTTGCATTGTTCAGCTCCAGTTAATTAAAACCAGGCCTGAGTTAAATAAATCAGAGCCACACACAAGCAACATTAGAATGACCCACACCAAGTCTGGCATGAGCACAGTTAGGGGTTTGACTTCCCCAAGAGACCCAACATTCCTGCAGCGATGAGAGCTTCAGTGAGATGTCTGAGCTGGGAGTGGAAGGGTAGGAAGGAAGGCACCATGTTTGGAAGGCACCGACTGAACTGGAGCTGGTCTGCCTACCAGGTTCTGTATGGAGCTTCATTCAAAACCTATGGGCTGCTCTTCCAACTAAAAATACCAATATGCTACGGGCAAGGTTTTGTACAACAACATCTTTCAGTGCAGTTCAGAAAAACAAACCGAACAGTCTTCTTGTGCAGATGGAGTCTGAGTCCTGTCTGATCTGTTACCATGAAGCAGGGAAATGCCTATGCAGAGGTGTCCTGAGCTGCAGAATGACCACCCAGTTGCCTTACCAGGCTCCTAAATGGCCAGGAACCTACCCCCACTTGCTGTTGGGAGAGGAAAGCTACATAAGCAAAGTCAATGAACCAGTCTCCTCCAGTGTGGGGTTTTAGGGCATGAAATACCATCTGTCCAGGACTTGTGGACCTGAACCTTGTGGCCCACTTGCATAAAAGGCCAGAGGCCACTTAAAACTAGGTCCAGCGTCAAGATTAATTAAACTCCAAAGACCTTTCACTAAATCTACACGCTGCAGCAAACTGCATTTTTCATCTAATGTGTGAAATGCCCTCAGCAGAAGACCAGATTGTGTCCTGTGTTTATACACAGTTATGGTCATTTATATACTGCTTTATATTTAACTAATCCTTTATTCACATACAGGGAACGGCCAGAACTCGCTCTTCTCTATTGTTGGGACTATAAGCTGCAGGAGTTGTTGCACTTGGTAGGAAGCAAAGCATTTCCACAACTCTTCAGTGTACTCACTTTGTCAGCAGTGAAAATCCACCTTTCAGCCGATGTTCCTGCCTACAAGCATTCAAGGTAATATTTTATCTAGCATACACACACACACAGGGCTAAAGGCCTTCTGTATCCCCACTGCAAGCACATCCAATCCTGCAGCTTTTAGTCTACTGAAGAGCAGCCACTTCAGGGCAAAGATCTCTATCCCAGGCATTTTAAGGAAGAGCTGCAGGTCAGTTCTAGTTTCCTAATATCCTGTTGCAATGACAATAGTGTTTTCCAAAAAGTTTCTTATAATTAGGCATTATTATAATGTTTTTTATTTTAGTTAAAACAAGGGGAGATTATCTGAATTAGCAGGCCAGGCTTTACCTTCTAGCTAGAACCTCACAGAGTCTTAATTAATGAGAAAGTAAATGTAAAGCTGCTGTAGCACAAACTAGAGAAGGAATGGGTAGAGGCTCTTTTCTCTTCTGTATTTGTAGGGAAAAAAGTACACAGGGGATAGACTGAATCTTTTGCCATGTACCGTACGTAAAGCCATACTCTCTTGAGCAGGCAGTGCCTGCTGCACCAGAATTGGGATTACGAGACCTAAACCATAATCACAGCCTATACAGCCCATTTGTGGGATCTGAACTCACTCACAGTGAATTCAGAGTTTTCCCAAACTGAAGACTTAAAGCTTCACAAATCAAACAGAAGGTCTTTGTAAAGAACCCAAAGCTGTGAGACTTCACAGCAATTCAAACTCCTTCACACTCCTTTTGGGGGACTACTGACCACACACAGCTCGCAGTGCAACACGAGAGAGATACACAAATATATCTGCATCAAGAATCAGCTTCAAAACCAGAGGCACCTTGCAGCAGGAATTCAAATCTGTGCAGCAAAAACAAAAAAAAAGACTTGGTAGCAGGACCGATCAAACAGATGAGCTCAAGGAGAATGGAAATGTGGATAAAGCTGAGTTTATGCCTCTAAAAATAGCTGATCTTCTGTGTCCCCAGCAGTCCTTAGATAGCTGATGTTCAATAAAAGAGCAGCATTATTGAAAAAGGAAATATAGCTCATTGTTGCCCATTGTTTGGGAGATGGAAAGGCTGTGGGAGTCCAACCCCAGCAGCAAGTGGCCCAAAGCAGAATTCCATTGGTTCTGCCCAGCAAAAGCAAGGAGGCAGAACAGCCGGTCACTGCAATTCATGTGAAGTCACACACATGTAAGGACCCTACATCCTATTTCCACAAACACCCTAATGGCACTGAGGGGACCCTCTGAAGGTTTCTAGTTCCTCCTAGTTAATTCTTTTATAAAGGGGAAAACTCCTAACAGCAGTCAGTTCACTCCTATCTCCTGCTTACTTAAGTTTCTGCTGCAAAAGGATCTCACACTGCTTTTTAACAACTGACATATTAATGTTTTTAGTTTAGGAAGACAATTCTGTAATCAGAGGAAAGATGATCCACTGCTCTGCTTCAGGATACCTGAGACACTCCTCAGCTGCATCTGGTCTCTGAGCCACTAGAGCACCACCAGTTGGCTGAACTGGCAGTTCTGACAGCCTGGAAACTGTCAGCAGACTGCTGAACTGGCTACACTAGCTCAGCCGTGGCATTCCCGTGGATAGAAGGATCCCACCTGGGCTGATGGTTTTCAGGATGACCTAGAAATGAGCATCACACAAGACAGAAGATGCAGAATCTCTTTCCATCATACTCCAGACAACCTGAAGTGGCTTATTGCCATTAATACTGCAAATCCTCAGCTCCCTCAAAAGAAACATGGATGACATAGGAGGAACAACAGGGCTGAATCACCCTTCTAAGAGTCGACCATTATAAATGCACCGATCCCATGCTCACACACACCCTCCCACCCCTTTTGCATGGACAGCTTGGGGAGCATGCACAACTCCATGTGACACAACCACTCAAGAACAACATTTAACTTATAAAGACTAAAAGAAACCCAACAAATCATGGTACCTACTTTGTGACCACTTCTTATGATTCCTAATAATTTGTTAAAGGTTTTAAAAAAACTCATTAAAACCCCTTAAATTCAATAGTCACTAAGCAAACAGACAACACCAGGACCATTATGTTTTTGACCTCACCATTCTTCCCTTCTAAGTCAGGACTTTCCAATATGAATAATCGTGAGAATCCATACATTCACCAGAACTGAGCAAGACTGCACCTCTGCATTAAGCTTGGTTACACTGTTGGTGGAGTCTCTGTAACAGGATATAGAGAGCACAGAGGAAGTAAAGACTCCCTGGTTTTAGACACATACTAAAGTGCTGAGTCGGAACTCTCCCAAGGAACTAACTTAAACCCAGCCTTGCCAAAGGACTACTGGTTTCAGCTTCACTGTATGGATGAATATTTTGGACATCTGAGAAGTTTATTATGGGGAGAATAAACCAGCATCTAAACCTCCTCAAATAACCAAACGCTGGTTTATTCTGCACTTCACTCATCTGAAGACATGTCTAAGGTTGGACTAGATGACCTTGAAGGTCTCTTCCAACGAAAGACATTCTGTGATTCTGTTTTCAAAGTGCTATTCACACTAGATTTTTAGTATATTATAGTAAATGGAATTAAATGCAAAATATCACAATGCTTACTGCTAGAAGTCAAGCAGTTAAGGCAGAAAATTTCTACCAGTATGAATTTTGACTTCTAGCTTGGTTTAGTATCAAGCGACTACAGTTTTGATCACTAGAAAGTACTGTTTAATGTACTATAACAGGTTGGTGACAAGACAAACTACTTCTCTGTAAAAGCTTCTTATTGAGAATGCATATGCAGCTTCAGCTGAGATTCCTTTTTTGTCTGAGCTGACACAGAAGTGAGTAATTCTGATCCTGGTGAAGATGCTGATAAACTCACAGGGAGCCTACCTTCACAGAATGATAGAAGATAGAAGCCCCTGATGTTACAAGTTGAACAAAAAAAGCATTTTCATTGTATCTGCAGCTACTGTCAAATCCAGAGAGCTGAGGTTATAGCTGGGTATGACCATGCTGATACAGAAGGGCCTCTCACCAACTTGTAATAGTTTGTTCACAACAAACACAATGTCTGTTCAATCCACATGTGTTGTGTGGGAATACAACAGAAACCCTCCTCTTTACTTAAAGAAATCCTCAATGCTTAGTAGGGCTAAGTCACTATTAAAGGGAAAGCCTGTCACTTGTGTGTCTCTGGCACTGTAATGTACCTGCTAGCACATGTGGCAATTTCAAAATGCTTTGGCACTGCAATTTTTTGAAATGCTCGTTTCCAGCAGCTTACACCAGACAGTGAGTGTTCATAAAGGAGCAGCCTCTTTCCAGAATCAATGGGCTGCTGCACCGCATTGCTGCTCTGCTGCACAAGAGCTCTGGGCTCCACCTCTCACGACAGTACCTTGCTGGGGGACTCTCAGACAACTGCATACACCAGTGACTTTGCCCAAGCAGGCAAGAAGACAACTCAATTCCATTTTCTTGGCTCTGACTTTTAAGGTGCTGACAGTTCTAGCAGAAAGGATCTTCTGAGTCTCTGCACAACACAGTGTGTAGAGTACAAACTGGTGACAACTACACTAAATGCAAGGGCATCATTTAAATGGTGTGTCTTCTGCTACAGATGTTCAAAGCCATTTTCTTACAAGACATCTGCCATCCTTACCTCCCAGTCCATGTAGTCACAGACATCTTCAAAGTTAGTGAGTAGAGACACTGAGCAGAAAAGCCGTGGCAGCTCATCCCTCGTCATTGGGGGGAAACGACTATCTTTAAGGGCACTGTTGAAGACAAAACACAATTTCAAAGGATTTTTTTTTCCTTAAAGTTCAAGGATCTACCTTGTACAAGGATCATCAAGTATAAAGGACCAATAAAAATTCCTGATGCATTAATGACTAGTTTGATAACCCGACTGCCAGTGAAACATGCTAACCAACACCCCTAGCTTTTTCCTTAGTGGTTTGTTTCAGTCAGGTGCTGTTCTGAGGGCTGGTCCTTCCTGAGCCCACTTTGCTACTGTGACAATACCATTAATGAAGCAGCAGAAAGTCTCTGATGGAAGTTTCACCCAAGCAGTAGCTCTTTACTTGCAATTTAGGAATTCCGTTTCAAAGGGGATTAAACTATAGAACACAGAGGGGGCAATTCTACAGTAATAAAGCATGTCACATACAGTAATGAAACTGTAGAACTTAATTATTCAGTGAAAAGAAGCCCAAACAAGCAGAATATTTTCCCCAAAATAATAATATTCATGCTTATGGGCAAAGGTGAACACAGAAAGGTAACAACATCCAAAGGCTCTACAGGCCCGTGAACCTACAGAACTTGAAGATGTTCTGCAAAGCAGAAGTAGTAATTAGTAAGACGGAAAGGTGCAAACAGCTAGAAGCTAATCCTCAGGCTAATGCACCGCTCTAGAGACAGACACAGACCTAGTGGGGTACAATTCAGTAGAGAAAGGAGCAATCTGGGCACATTCCAGCACGCTTTGGACAACAAAGCCGTTAATAGACAGCAAAGCAATCCCATGGATAAGAAAATTTGTGAACCTACTGCTATAAGTTTGGTGAAGAACCAATTAAATCAGAAAGTTAAAGTGACTATGGTAGGTCCTAACTCTTAATTCTCTTAGGGGTAGAAATATGATGTGTATGGAACATGCTCATCTCCAGCAAAACCAGTGATCTAACCCAGCTTTCTGACAAATAGAGGGAATGTCAGAGACTTCCTAAAGTACTATCAAGTTATTCATGTGTCTTGCTGTTTCACCTGACAATTAGAGCATTTTAATTAATTTCACTTGGTGCAGAGATAGCAGTGGCCACTAGCTGATCCAATTAATAGCCATGCCCTGGTGTTTAGGGTTCAAGTCTGCGTCAGCTGCCACCATCTTATATACAGAGTAGCAGAGGTTTATTAACACAGACCAAATTGGGATACACAAGCAAAATAAGGTAAAAGTTTAGCTAAATTATTGTATGTAAAACCAGAAACACCTTCCCATCATGAATTAGTACCATGCACGGAAGAGTTGAAATAGAACCTTGGTTTTGCAGGGGCAGGGGGAAGGCATATGTTTTCCCCAAATAATGTACAAATCCAAAAAAAAAAACCCACAGAATTGGGATTCAGATTAGAAGCCTGTTGCTAAGCTTTGCTATTTTTACAATACAACAGGTCAGAAATTCAGATTTCCGCTATGATGATGAATTAATTATAGAATTAAGAAGCACTCTGCAGGCCTTCACAAAGTAGTAATTCCAGGCAATCCCTGCTGAAGTTGCCATAGATAGAAGGTACCGTGACCGTAACTACCCACCCAAGACAATTTTTGACATGTATATAGGATTAGACAGGCCATTACCGACCTGTGAAGAACTGGGAACACTAAGGAGACTTAAAGAGATAATGTCTGTGACATTAAACTAATCACTTTCACTGGAGATGTATCAAAAGATAGTCTTCTCCAAGCATTTGCAAAGGTAGCTTTGGAGCTGGGGGGAACTGGCAGTTATCATCAGACCATCATCAGAGATCAGACCATACAGCCACAGCAGACCCTCAACATGTGGAAGCAGGAGCAACTAATTCAGCCTTGAAATCCCTAACACAGAGGGGAAAAACATAAAATACATAATGAAAGGGTTGTCTAAGATGGTTCAAATCAGAAGTCCACCTAGCCTAGCATTAAGTACTAACAAGGAGCTGATAGCAACATGAGTGGTTATCAGCACACAGCACATACCCAGGGGAACTAGCCTGGAACACTCTCCAGGAATCTTGCTAGTCACGGCTTCAGTATTTTGAGCCAGAGATGGTATATCTGCACTTAAAACTCTTCATGGGTTTATTAAATGCATGTGTGTACTCACACTTTGAGTGTTTCACCCATCTTTTATTAAAAAATGGTGTTCTACAACCCAAATCCTCTAAAACCCAATTGCTACTATAAGTTTGCTTATATGCAAATTGTTCTTTTCCCTCAGGTACCTTGGCCATCTCCCACAGAACCAACCCATTTGCATCCACTAGTGAAAGACACTCAACGAGACAACTTTTACCTTAATTACAGGCACACTGAGGTCCCCAGGAAACGACAACAAGCACACATATTGCAAATACTCATTTACATTCCATTTTCGTAATTTATGCCATGATCTCTCCATGCAAAACCTCTCCCATATTGTAAGAATGCACAGCTTCAAAAAACCAGTGGTTTGGGTTTTTTTACAACTCAATACCAGTTTATCCAAATTCCAATTCCCCTTCCAAAAGCTGCCAAACTGCACTGGGGAATCTGAGCTTTCTGAGACAGAGGTGGATGGGAGCCTGCCCTAATGAAGGCAGGAAAAGTCTCCATCAAATCCCTGTTAAGTGAAGATCTACACTGGTGTTAATGGATTTCTAAAGGTGAGGGAGATACTGTCAGAACAGGATCACAGATTTCAGTAAAAGTCTCTTGACACTGCTGCGACTATTCAACAGACTAATGCTGCTACTCCAGTCTTCCCTTCCCACATTGAAACCAGTTTTCATCTTTCAAAACAGTTCTGTCCCCACTGTTACATAAGTAAAGCCAAAATGTATCTGCAGAAACTGGATGGTGACAAATCAACTGGAACTAAACACAGTGAAGGGAGATGCCCACCAGGAAATATCTGTTTGCACTGATCAGCTACCCATGAGCTATTGTGTCTGCCAATGCAGCAGTTAAGAAACTAAAACAGTCCTGCAGTTCTACCAGGTGCCAGCTTTAAGAAAATTAGCTTCAAGCTCAACAACCCTACCCTAAAGAGTCTGATCTAGGTGTGTCATGTACTAGCTACACAGTATCACAGAATCATTAGGAATTGGAAGGGACCTTGAAAGATCATCTAGTCCAACCCCCTGCCACAGCAGGGCCACCTAGATCAAGCTGCACAGGAACACATCCAGGTGGGTCTTGAATGTCTCCAGAGAAGGAGACTCCACAACCCCCCTGGGCAGCCTGTTCCAATGCTCACGTACACTCACACTGAAGAAATTTCATCTGATATTTCTATGGAACCTCCTCTGTTCCAGTTTGCACCCAGTGCCCCTTAACTTATCACCAGATGACCTTGATAAGAGCCTGGCTCCATCCTCCTGACACCTACCCCTCACATTAATGAGGTCACCCTCAGCAGTAAAATTACATCCTAGGGTTAAAATACTGTACATTGTAGTTAAAGGACCAAACACCTTTTCAATCATTCTACTCTGATTTAAACTCTAAATGGGTGACACTGTTGTGGGTG
>VZRI01011732.1:1420-33903 GCA_013397515.1 Upupa epops | reverse complement strand
CCTCCCTCCCACCCCCGCCAAGCACGGAAGGAAACCTTCAAATAAAGACGTCTCCAGCTAAAATGACCATTATTAGCCACAAGCAGACATACATAGACACACACATATATATGCTGCGTGTGCACACACACACCAGCGCGCACCCATCTATAACCCCAAATCTCTTTGTGCCTCTCTCCGCTAACGCTAAGGGTACATTCCTCCCCATTAACAGCAGCATTTGCACATTTATAGGGGGAATAAAGAGAAAGAAATAATCAAACAACCCAAAGATGCCTGATGCATGGCGCCAGAGCCTTTCCTCTGCCACCCAGAGAAAGAAGAACTAAAAGGATTATAAAAGTTCAGATTAAAATGATATAAAATCTAGCATTTGGCTCCAACACTAGCGCCTTGGTCCTCTGCAGCTAATCTGTATGCACTCTGTGACCTCCTCGCAGCGAACCCTGCTAAATATATTATTCCCACGGGGGCTTTCACTGCTGCTTGGTGTCAGAAATCAATATGTATGAGGCGCGTGGATGGGAATTTCTAATAGATCTGCCTGGCCCTGTGCTGCTTTTCAATATCTGCCTTGGACTATTAGTGCCGGCTCGGTGCCTGTGAAATAACCGAGATAATCTTTTAAGGTGCACTGTTAAGGTGGAACCCAAATGTTGCTGTTGCAATTAAAACAACTCTCTCTCTCTCTGTATATAATATACATATAAAAATATAGATCTACGCGTTCAGCAATCAGTCGGTAACCTTGCGTGCAGCCCCGTTATAAACAATGATAGGGATTAAAGTAGCAGAGCAGCGATGCTAATGTCTACATTGCTGAGAGAGCTCTTAGTCCCTTTCTTATATTTNGATGGCACATTGTTTGTGCAGTCACCTCCATGCCAGGGAGCGGTGGAGGTGAAGGAGCGGGATCACTATATTACTGCAGATAACACTCCCATTTTACCTCAGCGACACCAGACCGCGGCTCTGCAACGCTCTCAATTTCAGACTGATTTGTGCACGTTGAAATTATCGCCTGAGTGATCCCCAGGGGTTTTATCATCATTACTATTTTTATTACTATTTTTTGAGAAGGGAAGACATTTTAGTATTCTTGTTTTCCAGTTATTGCATAATTGTGCCCAGTTGCCTTTTGCCCTTTGTCTCTGGGAGGTGCTGAAGGTGGGCAGGGGTCCCCCCCCCACTGCAGACCCCACATCCAAGGCAGGGTGTCCCCCCCTCACCCTGCAGCCAGGCAGCAGAGCGTGGATCAGGTCTGAGAGGCGGCTGTGGGGAAGGCTGCGACCTGCTCTTTCATTCTCCTCCTTGCTCTTTGTTTTCAGCTGAATGCACAGAGGAAGCCGTCTCAGCTCAGTGCACAGAGGTGCAGCATATAAAAGCAATAACTTGCTAAAGGACCTCTCGCTCCCCGGGCTTTTTTCCTTTTTCATTAGGGGAAAGGTAAGCACTAATACATGCAAACGCTCCTCCAGCCTTACAGGCGGCCAGGCTGAGTTCAGCTCTGTGTTGGAGATGACAAGTGGAGAGTCACCACCCCAGAGGATCCATTTTAGCCGCGTTTAGCTACGCCACCCTTGCGAGGTTGTCACCCTACCAAACGCTGAAGAACTGGCACGCAGCCCCGCTATTTTTCTTCCACACCCCCCCTTCGCTATCCTCGCTGCACACTTCACTTAGCACAGCCCAATCCACCTGACAACTCTGAAATGCCCTCGACTGCTTGTCGGTCTGAGCTGGAGGCAGGGGGTGGGGGGCAGCAGCCCACAATGAATGATGTGGGTCTGGGGAGAAGCACCAGGAGAAATCTGTAACCACCTCGGAGCACTCACATGGTGTCAGGCCTGCCTGTCAGGGTAAAAGCAAGAGGCTCCAGAAGGAGATTTTTCCCACGCAAATTTCACCACAACCTCCTGAAATGAGGAGAACACTGAATGGGATCTGCCTGGCTCTGTTGTCTGTAAAAACTGTGGCTTCCTCCTCATATGCTGTGACCCTGCAGGATGCATCCCTACTTCCGAAGCAAGACCCCATCAATCTTACACAAGAAACGTGAACATGGCTTTTCAGACACTGGTCTGGGTCTGCTTAAGCTGCTCTCCTGGTCACCCATCAGCCTAGCATCAGCACGCTGCACAGCCACAATGTGTGTGTGTGTGGAGGTGGGGGGTGGGGGGGAAGAGAAAATGATACCTGAATACATGTGTGCCCTCTGAACTGTATATAAATCGATCAGTGCTGCACAGCTCTATCCTAGATTTAACATTCCAGCTGTGAAGATGACACCCAACAAGCAGCTGGCCAGCAGCAACTCTAGAAATGAGGGACAGGTAGTCAAGACAGGGATATCTCCTCCTCCTGCCTGTGGTCCCATCCCAACATGGAGACAACACTGCTGCTGGCCACTGGAGCTCAGTTCCAGGCAAGTAGTTTGGATTAACTATCCCTTGCATCCAGAAAAATGCAAATGTTTATAAAAGGCTCCACCATTGCCAGCTGTTTCATCCCGGATGCTGAGAGCCACTCGCTGGCTGCCTCAGCTCCTCGCAGTGTTTATAACACAAGCACTTGAATTTAACACGAGCAATTCCCAACAGTTTAATAGGGCTGAAGTTCCCTTCCAGCCTCCCTTTTCTCAAGCCATCAATTAGGCAGGTATATATGAAAACAAACAACCTAGGTGTTTTCTGCATCTCTAAGGAGGTGTCACGGTACAAAGTGCTGGTTGTACCTGTTTACTGATGGGAAAAGAGGAGCTGCGTGGGGCTCTGTAAGCAGCTGCCTTGGGTTTTTCCACAAATGCTGGAAAAGAGCAGCTCTCGGCAGCACAGGCAGGGCTGGAGAAGGAAAGGGCAGGGAAAGGGCTTGTACACGTGCCGCAGCCTTACAGGGTGGCCATGGGGTCACTGAAAGTGGCAGATAAGGGAATGTGGCCCAGGAGCCGACTCTGGTGCCCTGGATGGGGCAGGCACTTCCCTAGGTGTGGAAATCCCTCACACACGTATTCCTAATTCCTTTAGCCTCCTTTCTTTAACGCTGTGTCTGCTTTAAATGCAGACCTGAGTTAGTACTTAAACAAAGAGGTGTTTTGAAATCCATACTCATATTTCAGAGAGGCTGTGCAGCTCCAGTTCTCAAAGAAGCCTCCAAAGCAGGAAAAACCCCCATGTAGAACATCATCAAACCAAAGGGTGACACAGGAAAGCACCCCTTGGGCTTCCCAGTGACTCTCATGGTGTAAATTATCACCAAGGTGTAAATTCAAGTGTGGAGGTGTTGAAGCAGCCTTGTAAGCCATTACTGGCAAAACCACTTGAGCTGTTAAGGGGAGCAGCCTGCGGAAGGGGAACCTGATGCTTCTCACACTTAGCACTACCCTGCACAGCATTTGCACTGCTGCAGCACCTAGGCAAACGTCTGCCTCGACACAGCACCCCTGCTTGAACTTTTGCCATGACCTCTGCCTTGTTGCCTCACAGCCTGAATAGGTAAAGATGGGATTTGACAAGAGATGTCACGTCCCTTCCACCCTCAAGGCAAATAGACGTCCCTAGCAATCACAGCTGTCACGCACTGCTCACTGCTGAGTGACACCCCAGCCCAGCAAATTACCCCCACCCCACTCACCGTGAGCATCTGAAATGCATTTGGCTGGGTGACACTCCCAGATGAAGGCAAAACCAGAAGTAAACCCAGACAACAGGTCCACCCAGCAGTACCCATGAGCAACGCAGGAACCATCAGCACCCAACAGCAAAATCTCTTCTCCAGTGAGCGTGACCTTTGCACCGGTGGGCATCACACAGCACGTTGTTAGGGGAAACGCAGTTAAACCCACTTGCTAGAGACCAGCTGGTGGCTGTAAAGGAAGACACGCTGGTGCAGAACAGTCCCCTCATGGTCTCTCTCTATGCTGCTTAGCATAGGGCTGATGGTTCAACACCAAGGTGGCCTCTTTCCCTGTACACGTAGGGTAGCGTCAATGGCCATGGCCAGTAAACCAAGGGCATGTGGAGGGAGTGTGAGATGGGTGAAATAGGCCAGTGCAAGGAAAGCAACACTGATTTGGACCAATGTAAGAACAGTGAAGCTGGAGGTCAAGCCCATGGTGCAGAAGAGGCACCAGTATGGGAGACAGCCCCCACCTGGGAACAGCCCCTATTTACTGCTGCACAGATTTGGGCTCTCTTTGCCCACTCTGGAGAAAGATGTTGCAAGCTGCATTGCAAGCTGAGATCTTCTCCACTCTGCCACATAAACCCCCCACTGCACTACCCAGACACCACTGCAGCTTCTTGAATTCCTCCCATGGTGCCTTACCCTCGTGCTGCACCAAAGTAGCTGTATGGCACAGGACAGCCCTGCACCTCCCATCTTGGCAGCTGCTGCCCTTCCCAAGCAAGCTGGGATCCAGCCAGCCACACCTGGTGACCCTGTGAGGCAGTCCTCAGGGGCTCATTCATGGCCAGAGGAACAGTTTCTCCTCTCAGCCGTGAAGGCTGCACTGGGGATGCTCAGCTCTTGTGGTTACTGGAAGTGAAAATAGCTTCAACAATACTGCTGGATCTTTCCCTGCCTGCTTCCCAGCCAGCTCTTGGCAGAGGTTTCAGGCAGCCTTGAGCAGCCTGCCACCCAGTTCCCATGGTCATTTGTCGCTCTGGTAGTCAGCTCAGCTATCATCTGTGGGGATTTGGCAGTGATGGCATTAGGCACAGGCATGTCTGTCCCTGCTAGGGCTAGGGGGGAGTGGCTTTGCTCTCTGAGACAGTCCTCTCCACCAAAAGCACAAGGGTAACAACACAGTTTGAGGGAAAGGCACTGGAAAAAGGGAATTCAAGAGAGAAACTTCTGGGATTGAAAAAGCAAGTTTCCCCAGTCCCATTTCCCATGGGTGCAGCCTGCTGCTCCCCAGGGCACCTCCTCCTTCAACTGCAGACAGAAGCAGGCACCACTCTGCATTTGGAGTGATATAAGAAAAATGCCAACCAGCACCAGCTGCCAAGACGGCTTGTCCATGGTTCTATATTCCAGGCTACGCTACTTCTCTGCTTAGAGTCTGTGTTAAGGACCACTGAGGCTGGTGCACTCGTGGGAGCAGGCAAAATCACTCGACCTGCAGCACCCCTCACTGCTGGAGGCCATGTGGGTTTTCCCATCTGCAGAGGTGCAGAACTGCACAGGGAAGGGTTACACTGGGCATTAGGAAACTATTTCTCACAGAAAGAGTAGTCAGACATTGGAACAGGCTGCCCAAGGAGGAGTTGGAGTCACCATCCCTGGAGGTGTTTAAAGGTCATTTGGATGTGGTGTTGGGGGATCTGGTTTAGGAGTGAACTTTCTAGAGTAGGGTTAATGGTTGGACTCTATGATCCAAAGGGGGTTTTCCAATCTGAATGATTCTAGAAGCAGACTCTCATTCTGCAGATGTGGGAATGGCAGTAGGAGGCAATTGGACACAAAAAATCCAACCCCAAAGTACGGGAGAAGAGCAAGAAAAAACCCCTTTCCCTCTGGTACGACAGACATCAGGAACTCCCAACACCCACTTCATTTAAGAGCAGTGACAACCCACAGAAGCAAGAGCCTCGGCAGTTTACATCCCACATCTCACGCGCATTTCCACCGAGTCAGTGGGAAGGTGACACATCGCAGGGAGAACGACTTTCAGATAATAATTAATGAATTATTACTGACAACTGGAAAAAAAAGCAAAATCCCAGTCACTTGTACAAACGAAACTTGGCTTCTGGAGTTCCTAGTGCTAATAAATATTTAAACACCTTCCTTGTTTTAACATAAAGCAGAAGAGAAATGCAGCAACGGCGAAGGGAGCGGCAACGTGTCAGAACGGCAGCGCAGAGCGTCGCATCAAAACGCAGCGGTGGCTCATGCCTGAGCGGCAGGGAGTAGGGAGGGGGCTGTGGCACAGCTCTGCCGGGGGTTCTGCTGTCACCCCCAGGGGGTTTCATTAAACAGCCATCCTGGGTATTACATGTGTGGGAAGGGATGAGCTGGCCCTTCGCAGATGTTCCAGAGGCCATGGAGCAGATGCAAGGCTGGTGTCTCACCCACCTGCCTCCTCAGGTCATGGTTTAGCAACCACGGGGAGCTGCTTGGGCCACAGGCACCCGTGTTGCTTGCCCACTGGCCATGCTTTACATGGTACAAGTGTTGTTTGATGCTAAGGGGATGCCTAAAAGCGGTAACTACCTTGGCTGCCTCTGGTCCTGCTGGCAGAGATGGTCTGAGTCTCCCCATGCAGCACTGCAGAATTAACAGCCATCTCATTCCCTGCTTCCCTCCCAGCAAAGCCGGTGCCAACAACCACAGATCGCATCACCTGAAGTGCCAGTTGCAGGGCCCTTCTTTGGTGGTCTGTAGCTTTATTCAGAACTTTGATTCTGTGAGCTGAAAGCTTCCAGGTGACGTGTCTGCCTGGAGCTTGGTGTCTGCCTTGAGCGAGGTGTGCTTCCAAAGTTCTTGCAGAACAGCTCAGCTATTCCCCATTAAATAATTAGGGCAAAAAGTAGCCAAGGCCTGGCTCTGTTTAACTACTTTTGCAGAATCCTCAGCTCTGGCAGGGGGATATTTAGATCAAGTCAGCATGCCCCTCTACATCTGGCCAGCACCAGCATTTCTGAGGTAGAAGCAGCCTCTGTAGTTACTGCTGCCATTGCAGTCTACATCGACCTCCCTCCCCTGCCATGCTGGGGGTGTGAGAAGTTCTGCTTCAGGACAACATCCTCCACCAGTTCCCCATGGAAACTGCTGGTGCAGGCAGAAGAGCAGCAGCCCCAGAACACTGCTACCTTGTCACCCTCAGCACTGGCTGGAGTGCCACTCTGCAACCCAAGTACCTAACCTCCCCCTCCTGCAGCTGCTCCAGCCTTGGGGAGCTCAGGTCTCTGTGCAGAACCGGCCCCAGTGCCTTGCCAGGACACAAATCTTGCAGCTGGGGACCTGACAGCTGCCACAGGAAGGAAAGAAGGAAATCCAGGAGAGGGAGGTTAAAATATAAAAGTGTAAGAAAGAGTGAGCAAGTGTGATTTTCCTCTGCCTGGTTTGGGAGAGCTGCATTTTTCCTCGGCTTCTCTTTAGAGTTGCTGCAGCTCTGGCTTATGTTACTGGAGCAGGATGTGCCAGGTCACAACAGGAAAAAAATGATCAGCTAATAATCCTGCTCATCCTTTAGCTTTGTGGTGAGATTGCCTCGGGATCATCCGTATCGTACAAAAATCAGTCTTTCCAACAGAACTAGAAAAGGAAAAGCAGGCCAGACTGTTGCTCTCCCCCACCAGATCCCTGGCCAGGATGGCTGGGGCTCAGCCCAGCTTAGTGGGTCCAGCTGTCTGCTCATGTCCAGGACCTGAAAACTGACAAATCATGAGTCCTCCTCCTGCTACCAAATTCCTGGGTGCTCTTTGGCAGGGTTAAGATCGCGTTGTGCCCTGGGCCTCCCATCAGTGGCCAGAAAAATACCATATTCATGTATGTTTGTGACACATATCACATCAACATATGGATAGATGCAGACTTCTCTACATCAGAGGGCTACGTGCAGTTGTGTGCATTCACCAGGCCAACCTATTCGTAGCTCTGCTGCCTCTCCCTGGGGAAACACTCTTCCATCCTAACAATGTCCTCGAAGAGACCACATCAAGGGTCACCATTTATTGCCAGCTTACTCATCTGTTGAGATGCCTCAAACACCTATGACATGAGAATTCGTATTCCTTTTGCTTACTACACTCACTGTCAGAACTTCCAAGCCATTTGTGTTTGAACTAGCCATCTAAGAGAGAAAACGCCTCCACCACCACCCGCAGCGCATTTCTGACCGGACTCTTGCTGTGTGGCATCGCGGGTCAGGGAGCATCAGACTCCAGGAGCACAGGAGGATGTTGGTCCTGGACCTCTGTCTGCTGAGCATGCTGCAGTGTACCCTGTGCTGGCACACAGCCTGAAGCCAGCACTGTCTGGCCAGAGTGAATGAGCCCAACTGGAGGCAAATGCTCTGCTTAATTGGTCTCAGCTGGAAGCTCGCTCTGTGCATGTCAGTGTGTTTAAAGAAGCAGGGCTGCAGGAGAGAAGCCACCAAAGCAACCAATTGAAGACAACTCCTGCTTTCCCTTCCCCCCCCTCTCTCCCAGCCCTAAACCCTGGAAGTTTGTTCTATTTTAAACCAGGAGTATTTCTCACTGTCAGTGAAATCAACTCCAGAACAAGCTTTTGCTATCGGTAGTTCCAGGTTTACTACGTGGCATTACCTGTGGGGATGGCTACAGAAACCTGGTTAAACCAAGCCAAAGTTTGCACCTTTACGGCTCCTTCTTTTCTTTGCTTAAAAAGCGGAAAGAAGTGACACGAGGAAACTCTTCATCCAGTTCAAATCCAAGTTTATTAGTCTGTAAAAGGCTGATTCCACACAGTAATCGTAAGAAATGAATGAATGTTTACGGAGCATAGCATAAAAATATAGCGAGGCAGCCACAGGTTAGGGTTTATGATTGCTCACAAAAATTAATCAGCAGATCACATGGCATTGCAGCGAAAAGGCAAATCAGTCCCAGGAAAGCAAACAATCAGGATAAAAAGGCAAAACAAGTAAAAGCAGAGTATTAGAAAGCAATAATTAGTTCACAGTTCCTACTGTGGGTGGCAGATTTCTGTAGGTCAGGTTATTTACCCACTGTTTCTCCAAGACCAGGTCAGAAGCCAGCTGGTATAATTTTGCATTAAACAGAACACTCTTGGTGAAAATATCAGCCCGTTGAATTCACTCAGTAGGACTAAAATGTAGGCACATAAGAGACCAGGTGTACTCAACAGGCTACTGCTCCTAAAGCCTGGAGGCCTCAGACACTCACAGCTAGAAACCAGAAGCTCATGTGAGACGTGTCGTGTAAGTCAAAATACTCTAGCACCCGCCTGGGTCTGTAAACTCTCTCTTCTCTTAAACATCCTCCAGTGTGCTATTTGCTCCTCAGATCTGGGGAGGTTCTCCTCTCTCCTGGGCACAGCACACCGGATCCTCTGGGAGCAGAAGGGGGGTTGGACATCTGGCACAAACTTGTGTGTGTCACATGTACCAGGGAAGAGGCAGCGGGAACATCTCCCACTGGGTCCTGTTTGCTTTGGTGTTGATCTTCCATAGGGTTGTGTCCAGTGGCCAAGCTGGTATGACTTTGCTACATCCAGTGCAGGGGACACCAGTGCTAGAAGGTCTAGGCAAGCAACAGGGAGTTCTGACCTGGGCTAACTCTTCTCCCTCTCTCTTTCCAAAGCAAATGTCTAGCCCCAAAGAGATGTATTTCTTCTAATGATTTGGGTTTTCCTGAAGAGGTGCAGAGGGTTAGTGTTATTACCTCTGTAAAGAGAGCAGATTCAAAGAAACAAGAGAAGAAAGGTGTTTCCTTCTCAAATGCAGGGTGCTTATAGGCATAAACCAAGCTGGGAAGAACTGCACTGGCTGGCATTACGGTACCTGCACATCTCCCTGCGAGAACTGTGATGAATTGTTTCCTAGCAAAGATCCTTGGCTCTGCAAGTCAAAGGGGCCAGCGACCCCACAGTTACAGCATCTTCTCTAATGGGGAAGTCGTAGTAGACTAAGGAGTAACTTCTAAGGTTATTGGGAAATGAACTCACTAAAACTAATTTCCGAAACTGCTTTTTTCAGGACACAGACAGCATGACCAACCATGCCTGCTTAATAAAGTAAGAATGATGTGACAGCCCTTTAACACCACTGGAAAGCTCAGAAGAGCAATGGAAATACTCCCTGAATATCACAGCTTCTTTTGGCAATCTAGGTCCTTATCTGCAAGGTTACAGTCTGGAGCCTGTCCTTCCTTCGTTCTGCCTGTCTTAGGCAAAACTGCCTTGCTGAAGGGACCAGCCACCCAGCCAAGCTGTTCTGAAAACCCAACAGCAAACACAAGCAAAGCTACAGTGGGAGCTGATTCTGACATCTTTACTGAAGGTGAGCGTCACCTCTCTTTCCTCACATAGTTCCAGTGGTCTTAAATGTTATTGCGTGTTCCTCAGCCATTAGTGAGAAGATGTAGTTCTTACTCTGATAAATTTGGGGGCCACCTATTTGTGCTCACCGCACACTGGTGACTGAGTAGATCCTTACAGCAAAGTCAGGTAGAACTTGTAACTAAGTCACCTATATAATACCCTCCAATTTCATGAGCTATCCAGTAAAGCCCATGGGAATCCAGGGAGGACTAGAGTCCCCCCAGAAGGCACGTTGCCCCGTATCACTAGACCGTTCATAATTTCAGACTGGCTTCTTGGAAAAATATGAGAGAGCACTGAAATGGCTGGTGGCAAAACCAAATTGAGTCCAACACAGCCGAGAAGAATTGAGCTTCCACACAAATGGGTATTTTCCTTCCTCACAATAGGTTCTATAATGAGTTTGTCAGTTTGGGCTTTGAAGAATCGCCTGCTTGTTGTCTGGGGTTTTTTTTTTTGGATTTTTTTTTTAATTAAAAAATAAAAGCTATAAGAAAGCTAGAGGTAGTTTTAAACTGTAAGGTTCGCATCTGGGGCGAATATTTCTCTGGAACTGAGGGACGTTTTTCATTCAGACTGGTATAAAACAATACTCGAGGGGAAAAGAAGTTGAAAGAGAAAGCATTAAAGGAATAGGAACTCAGAGACCTCTTCCCGCTTCCAAATCGACCATCTCATGAAATGAGTGTATTTCCTCCTTCTGAATTCTATATTTAATCCAGAGAGATCACTGACTATGCCTGAGCAACCTGGCAGCCCTTTTCCTCCTCTTCAAACAGACCTCAAGATTCACTCTTGGCATCGTCTAATGAGCGGTCTACATCTCCCAAGAACATATATCCTTACAGATTTTGATGAGAGCAGACAGGATCAGTGGAAAATCCACTTCTATTCCTTTCACTCTTGTTGCTTTCTCAAAAAACAGAAAGGATACATTGAGGGTCCCTCTGGACAATCAGTGGGCACTGAAGGAATCTCACAGACCAAAGGACCCACTTCGTGTTTCAAACCCTTGAAAAACCCTGTCAGGTGTTGGCACCTGAAAGCAGACATCCCGTCTATTCAAGGAATAGTTGAAGAAAACTGGCAATGCCAGATTTCACCAAATTTGGGTGATGCGCTGCTGGCACAGCCACGAACCTTCTCACCTATCTGAAGTTGCTTTAATGTTGGCAAGTACTAAGGAGAAATAAATGGCCGTAAGAAACTCTCTCCTTTGCTATATAGAGCTTATGAGGCAGGTAATGAGCAGAATTTTGAGCCAAGAAACAGTAAAACTAAAAGAAAAGCTTTAGTGACGTTCTCTCGCAAATCCTATTCCTAACTCCAGATACTCCGACAGCAAGAGAACAATCTAACCTCAGGACTACTGTTTATTGCAAGAGTTAACAGCTGAGATTTCACGTTCATATTCTTTTCCCTATGGAGCCAACTGTTAATTGTTCTCATCGCCCTCACTAGCCCAGTCTTTTCATACAACAAAGGTGTAAGGGTGGAAGGCTTTTCTGCAGCCTGTCTTACTCCTCCTTCACTAACCTTTTCATAGCCTCAGAATCTCAACACAACATTCCAGTCGTAAGAAGGCAGTATGTTCTTTCTGCCACCGTAAAAAAATCCAGAGTATGATGTTACCTGCAGGGATAAAACTTATGGGGTTTCCATCGATTGCCAATTGAGAAGGAATTCGTTTTGCAGCTATCGAACCGTCCCTTCATAAGCATTCACTCCCACACGCAAGACTGAGGTCAGTGCTTGGACCATCTCGCTCATTTTGAGAATTCCTTTTTTAAAAGAGGTTTTTCCTTGTTTAAGATCCCACAAACAAAACCTGTTTATGGAAAAAGAGAGATGTTTTGAATACTAAAGTCCTTTATTCAACAACACAGAAATATCACAAAAACAACTTTACTGGGCAAATTGAATGTTTTTATACAGCTTTGTACATGCCCCATAAGTGATGTATTTTTTTGTTTGTTTTCATAAATACACTGTTTTCCAAAACTGGATCGGTTTTTTTTTTTCCATAATTGCACAAGCATACATACACCTTACACAAATATCTATTAGAAAATTTAATAGATAACTGCACAGTTCAGAAATAGGAGAACACTGTGAAAGGAGTACATTTCAGTGGCCCATGTTTCTGAAAAAAAAATAAATCCTCCTAGTTCCCTGCAGTTGTGAAAATGGAGTTCCTTCTAACAGAGGAGCTGTCTTTTATTCACTAAGAGTACAGTAGAACTCAGCGTGAAACTGCCAAATTTAATAAAAACAAAATCTGAAACATTTAGCTGTTACATGAGAACCCACTGTTTGATATCACTATGCATCTAACCATGATCAAAGACCCACTACTGCTTTTTGCGGAATGCATTCGACCCTGAATGGTACGTTCATTTAACTACTTTCTTTCTTCATTATTTGATTACAGATATAGCCCGTTCCAAGACTTTATAATCTTTAACATTAATTGTAGGACTTACATACCAGAGCTTCTGTACAAAAGGGAGTATTTTCCCTCATAGGGAGGGTCTGTTATTAATTGACAGAATGGTTGTGTGTGCCTCCCCTTCAGCCTTCCCATTTCTCATCTGTTTATCTGGGGCACAGCAAAAATGCTTCCATTAGGCTTGGTGCTCACATCTAGAAGACGGCAAAAGTATGTTCTGCTTTTTTTCCCCCCCTTCCCTCTTCTTTAGTTTTTAACGTATTTTTTTTGTTTGTTTGCATTGTGAGAATGAAAGACAAAGAGGAACATGAATTTTCACACTGGGAAATCGTGAAATGCACAGCACTGGTCAATAGAACAGGTATGAACAGGGGGATTCACAGGGCTGCAGTGGAAAGAGGCCAGAAAAGGGATTTCATTCTTCAAACATCACTCATTAAAATGATCTATGCGCACTACATCATAAAAGCACTGTTTCAGCAAAATCTAAAAATCTGATGGTGCAAAGGAACGACATCTGAAATTAAAACCAGAGAGGTAAATCAAAGGAAAAGCAACTCTCGTTCAGTTTCCAAAAGGAATGGTTTGGTTTCTTGTAATAATTTTGAATTTACATGTAAAACACCACGATTACATATACAGATCCATCAGTTCTTCAAAACAAACGGACAAAACGAAAGACAGAAAAGAAAGCACATCAAGTCATGCAACATTAGGGCATTAGACAGTAAGTACATTGCTATGAATATCTCTGTACACCTAATGTAGCCTGAACTTCATTTTGCCTCTGCTTCTGTAAGAGCGATCACAGTTTTCCAAAAAGCAAGGCAAGCTCACCGGCCAGATGTGCAAACAAGGCTTCAGTTTGTAAATCAACCAGCATTTTGGTAGAGAAGACCTTACAGAGCTCACATTGGTCTAGTGGTCAGTAACAGAGGCCCTAACCAAAACGTCTTCGACACAAAACAAATCTGTACGTGGCTGCCATATGGACAGACATACAGCTCATTGAATGGGTGTTGGATGAGTATTCAACTGAGGATCTCACACAAACTGTAAGAGGGGAACCATGATAGAAACATTTCAAGAGTGACTCTCCATCTCTGAAGCCATGTATGTGGCGTCATACAACACAAAGACATAGACATGTGTATCCACCTTAAGGATGCAGATGTAAGCCCAGCCTACCCATGTTCCACTAGTTACCCCGCATTACCCATACTCTCCACGGCCACGCTGACACACATGTGACCTCAGGAGGTTTCGCCTCCTCCGTTCCTCCATCTCTGCTTTCTCAGCCATTCCAAACACCAGCCAGTCCTGTGAGAGAGCTTCCTTGCCAAAGCTGGTGTTCTCCCTGCCTGTACAGCTCTCACACAGCAGCGCTCCCAACCATCCCATGTACTTCATCAAGTAAGTGTGACCACAGGCCAAAGTCTCAGGTATTTAGCAAAAAACAGAGAAAGTGCTGAAACTGTAGGAGATTTGAATGTGCTGTGCATCACTGACCAGCACTTAGTCTGTGAAACTAGTGCTTGTCTCTCTTGTACAAAATAAATCCATCAAAGGCATGGCACAACAGCAGTCGCTTACTTTGATGGGACAGCCTTTTCATTGATGAGTGCTATGACAAAGCCAAGCAATAAAAAGTGATGATCAACTGATTATAAGTGTTCCTACGTTCATTATCAGCTATACTTTTCACAACCTGTGAGTTATATCCCTTCGCATCCTGCCTTTTTGAGGAGCAGACGTTTCCTCTGTGCATCTAGAACGGGAAGAAAACCAGCAGAATGTTCTTCTGGGGGCCTAAGGAACCAGCTGTTCAACAAAGCAGAGATCAGTGGACCAAGAAACACGTGGAGAAAAGTGGTCTGTTTTTAAAGCATTACTTTTTTTTATAGTTCATTTTACACTGCAAAAATATCCAGGCTCTCAAATGAACACAAGTGTGAGACCCAAACCAGTCCAACTGTCGAAACTCACGTAACTGAAGAATTCCACTTGGGCCAAAAATATGGCATTCCATTTTATAAAACATTCACCCCATTGACTGGAAACGTTAGAGAGGAACTCATAGATGAAGGGTAATTAGGCTCAGGGATCACTTTTTTTCTAAGGTCTCATACTCACTTCATTTTGTGTCCTAGAACAACTTTTCCACAGGTGAATGGTTTGCAAGCCTGCTTATGCTGGGTACTGTACCTCAGGGCACAGAGAAATGTGAGTCAGACATCAGACAGCGGTTTTGGAGAGATACCCCTCTGTAAAGCTTCTCTGGAAGCAATGCAAGTGCAAAACCCACTACTTTAATATAGCGCTTGAAAGATTAATTCCGAACATTACGTCTTCCCCTCTTACACCACGGTGACACCAGATGTGTCACTATCTTTTTATCTTGGGATACTTGGCATCAAGTCTGTATGGAAGGATGCATGGTAAAACAGTGCTGCTGTCACTGCTGCTGCTGCTAAACAACTAGCAAAATAACAGTTAAAGCTAGAATTTATTGCTCCGGATTTAACTCGCAGAACCACACCATTGTGTACAAACCGTTTATCTCCATAGATGCTCAGACATGATTGTCTCCTCGTGTCTAAACACACAAAATACAAGCAGCTATCTGTACAGTTTACAGTACTGAAACACATATATTTGAAAATGAAGTATAGATATGTTACTTTTCAAATACACAACTTTATAGCAGGGGTTTACCCAAACTTTTTTTTGTTATTTTTGTTTTTTACAGCCACTTTAAAAATAGACAACAACTTCACTAGTTATAGCTAAGTTACATCAAAGAAAGAATCAGTGTACTGAACGTGAAGAAGCTGGCCAATTCCCCAGGCTCCCAGATTTTTGTCTTTTTTGCTTTTGAGGAAACCCCTATACATAAATGAAAATAGTATCTGAGTTTATTCTTCAATGGTGGACTAAGCAGTTTCTTAAAACAAGACTTTAGCTTGCCATTCACTTCGGGACTGCCTTGAAAATAAGATACACTACTGCTTAAAAGAACCATCGGAATGCTTCGGCGCTGGGAACTGGTGTTCTCTAAAAAAAAAGCAAGAAAACAAGTTAAGCTTTCTTTCGCGGCATTGTCATATTTGAGTTCTTCTAATTGTTCTTTTCCTTTACATGTTAGGCATACTTTCAGTTAACTAGGAACAACGCGATGCCTCGTGTTGCTTGACAATTAAGAGAAACATCCTTTCCCCAAGCACACATCATTTCAGGATCACTCGCGTTGCATCGTACCCAGTGCAGAACACACCTAACACGCCGCCGCCTCCTCCTTGGGTAGTTAAACGAGGTGGTCATGGAAATGTAAACATAGCTGGAAAAAAATCTCCTGGGAAACAGACAGTGCTTTTAGCATAACCACACCGTTGTACACTGGTTTCTGCCTGTGCCTCGGCATACTGGCTGCGTGGTCGCAGCCTGGTGGGCCTGCAGGTTAGACACACACCCTTTGGCAAGAAGGCCTCTTTTGATAGGGGAACAAGGAAGGTATTGATTTATCCTTCAGTAAGCATGCTGGTCCCACAGAGATCTCAGGAGCAGAGGTCAGCACTTCCAAACCTCAGGCAGGTCACCTAGTTCCACATTCAGTTTGCAATGCAGAAAGCACTTGAGCACGTCCTTGACTTAATTTCTGTGAGGGGAACACTTGTGGGGCAGGGCTGCCCCGGCTGCCCAGGCGCTTCCATTTGCACACGTGCTGGGCTTTGGCTTACACTGGAAAAGGACAGCCATAGGATACTTGCAGACTTGCCGCCCTCTCTCCTTCTCCCACCTCTAAATGATATCCATCTGCATTCAATTGCCTCCATACAGGCAAATCCCGTTCACAGCCTTAAAGTACAACATACGTGAGAGGCGGAGGGGCTGAGCCTGCAAGGACTGCGTCAATTCTGTGAGGTACCTCCTGCCCTCAATTCCCTTCAAAGTCAAAAGAGGATGAAAGTGCCTTTGAATCCATGCATCTGGACCCCCATGTCTCTCCTCTAGAGCTAATGACTATGCACACTGGCCAGGGAGGTGAGAGCAAGCCCTGAGATGACTTTGTTATCAGTCAGTCCCAGCATGCAAGTACTCGCTTCATTCAGAACTGCCCACAAATCGTAGCATTGTGTCGCATGAAATTCCCCCCAAAAGCAAAACCCCACAGATTTGAATATAAATACTCGCAGTGAAAGACTTATCACTGATTTTGCTGGCATCACGTATAAATACCATGTCTCTTTTTGAAGGACTTCTTTCCTTTTTGTTTCAGGGAGAATCTCTTAAATTCATTCCTAGTTTTTTCCCACCAAAATCCAATAAACCGTGGACCCTGCAGCATACAATGTGCATTGTACTTAATGTCAGAATATTTCTCCCTGAGTTCCACAGCACTGCTCATTAGCATGGCTAGTATTTTTTGGTTAAATAATTGGCCCCGTTTTGTGATAGCCAGGCTCAAGCAGGACACGGCTCCTCTTTATTTTGCAAAAGCTATATGAAAGGGAAGCGGTTATTGTTATGTTTATGGCTCATGCCCACAGAAATGAGCATGAAAATATTTCAGAGATGAAAAGACTTCTGCTGTGTCACCAGAATTCTGACCTGTGGTCAATTCAACATCTGCTCATCCTCCATAAATGTTGGGCTCTCGTAAGTCATCCAAAAATGAACTTCCTAAGACAAGGAGCTGCTGTGCTGAATGCAATCACCCTGACAGGTACGAGTTTTCTTTGTGTCAGCGCTCCAAAAGTACAAACTGCTCACAGCCCCCTTTACCAGGCCTTCTGTGCCCCAATACGTGTTCAGTGCACGCACACGCGGTGACAAAGCACAGCAGCCCCTCTGCCCCAGGTACGTTGAGGAGATCTAATGCAATTGCTAGCCCATCCGGAGCGGTCTGTGTGGGCTGTAAGATGGCTGCTGCGAGCGAGGTACACAGATGTATAATTTATAAAGAGGTCGACTGCGGAAGAGGCTGGAGTTTGCAGTGACAGGGAACAATCACACGACTAAATTGACCTCAGAAGAACAGCCGAACATGCAAATGCATTAAACTCAATAGACTTTACAGCCTTCACCTGAGCACTAAATAGCTGCTCTGCTGTGGGTCCATCTGCCTAAACACAAACCCACAGCTAGTCGAGAGATTTAAAGACGTAGTGACCGAGACAGCTTTTATTTATTTTCTTGCTGCATCAGGTTGAGTTACTGTCAGATGTTGTCACGTCAGCTGGAAGTGAAGGTGCAATGCCTGATTAAAAGGTCATCCAGACCTTTAAATACACGGAATAATATTTTTGAAGGAAAAAGCTGTGTTTTAACACGTGTGCTTTAGAAAAAACGACAAGACAAGGAATTTTGCATCTACATACCAAGTTCTAATTAAACACACACATTTACAGTTAAATACTTACTGTGCTAACCCCCGATTTGGGAATGAATTATTAATCTATGCCAAAAAAAGAAAGCTTTCAAAATTGAATAGGTGGATTGAGTTAAATCTGAACCAGTTGATGTCATGAAATCCACAGATTTTTACTACTGCAAGTATCAAGGTTATTTCCAGACAGAAAGAGACCCTTCAGCCCATTTAGTGGTCCAGCAGACCAAGGTACAAGCTCGAGTGCAATGATCATCTATCAACTGGCTCTATAAATCCAGGAGTCCCAGCCAGGGAATCAAACTCTCAGCAAGATTACAGTGAGCTTCTGGATCTCTGTGCTGCTGGTGGGGAATCATTATCCTGAGTGACAGGGAAGACAGATCCCCCTGGTAGCCTGGGGAGGGGTGGTGAGGAGCGGAACCAGAGCTGTGGTTTTGCTGTAAAAGCCTTCCCTACTCATGCCAGTGCAAATGCTGTCGACCGACAGACTCGCTCCCAGGAGGATGCTCAGAAACCCGAAGCCCTGGCTTCTCTGAGCGGGTAATGCCATAAAGCATGGCACTTGAAAATTTATCCCTGCACTAACCCAGGCTGAAATTATCTCCATGCTTTCAAACTCCCTACTTCTGTTTCTTTCTTGCCAGCTTTCACTGCAAAAGAAGTAGCTCAGACATTTGAAATTTGAAATGTTAATTGTGGCCCTGAAAAATCATCTTCACACAGGGAATGAAGTACACTACATTTTTGAAAGAGGGTGTAAAAAAAAGGCAACCTAAACCAACAGAAGAGTGCAAATCTCTTCAATTAAGCAGCATCAGAGAAATGATACCTAAGTGTCTGTGCTGGTTGCCCCATGCCAAAATGCAAAAGCAGATCCTCATTACATACATGCGAGTGCACGTGCTGCCGACGCATGGCAACAGCACGCTGGCAGGTGCTGTAATTTCCTCACCAGAGACTCTGCTTTGACAGCTGAGCTCTGTATTTCCACAGCAAAAGCATTCATTAGAGCATGATGCCTCCCACAGCCCCCCAGGGTGACCAGGCAACTCATGGTGAAAGGCAGGGAGTGCCAGGCACAGGCTCTGCTTTGTTTCTGTCCTCCTGTTTGTCCAGCCCAGCTCCGGTTTGTCTACCCCATCCCGTGGACAGCTCATACCTATAAAACCTGCCTGAGATGCCTCTCTCCCCAACTCTCTCACAGCTCAGAGCCTCCTGAAAGATTTGCTATGGAGATCAGGAACCAGGCAAGTTGGCCAATTCTGCTCAGGATGCTGCTGCTGGGGGTGCAGCCCAAATTCCCAGCTACACAACTAAGACTTGCAGCGAGGAATCCGTGTTATTATTTTCTGTAAGGCTGGGGAATCACTTGGGTTGAGGTGAATCAGATTGAGAAATAAAATAGAATAATAGAATACCCCAGAATGCTACACGATTATGACCTAATACTTCACTGATGTTAAAAGATGTTGCATTATGTAAGAATCCTTTGATGTTTGATCCATGAGCAAAAACCTTGTTCTCATTGAAGCAAACTCACACGTTGGCTACAGCAAATCCCTGGCCAGATGAGGCACTCCTCATCCCCCTTGAGGTCTCCCGGCTGCAACAATCCAACTCAGCAGAGGCCCCTACTGCATCTGAGGCACATTCAACAAGATCTGGGCTACCTGAAAGCCTTTACAAAGACCTGCACAACCATAGAAAGAGACAATGGTGAAGGAACTTTATCCTTAATGCATCTCAAATTCACATGGCGAGGCAAATGAAACCAATGGATTTCCCAAAACAGTGGGACTGCTGCTTGCCAGGAAAAAACAACCTTACTAAGCTCTACACAGAATCCCACCCTGGAGGACAACTCCTTCTTGAAATGCCTTCCACAAGAGGAGCACTCTGGCACTTAGGCCAAATGATGTGTAGTGTGAAGTCTGGGCTGCTGAGTTATAAACACATGAGCGTGTATGGACGGCTCCATGGACATGGACATAGACATGAGAAATATAGAGAGATCCAGTGCTACACAACAGCCAAACCATTCCACTGGAAACACATGGTCCCTACATGAAGTGGACCAATCCCCACCCCAGCCCAGCATACAACTGGCCACCACTGTCCACAAAACAGTGACTGTAAGCTTTTCTTACACCTGTGTAAACATGGGCTAGAGGCCTCATGAGTACTGCAAAGCTCACATGACTGTCTGAGAAGCACAGAGAATCAGAACAGTGAAATAAACCCCAGTGAGACAACAAAGTGACCTTTCCTCCAAGTCACACCTTGTATTTCCAGTGCCACAAGCGATTTCAGATGCCAGCGTGATGTCAAACATACACACCATCGCTCACACACAAACAGTGCAAACCCACGTGCTCCAATACTCACTTTCCATCCCCAAATTCCTTCTCTGGAGAGTCCTCTCCCCAGCCAAGAACCGGCCTGCAGGGCATGCATGGCAGTACAGACTCAGCTATGTGGCTGGAACTGGGCTGTGTGTCTCTTGAGAGATTTCTGTCTGGGTGCATCTCCACTGGTGCCCAGCAGAGCAAGCCATCTCCTGGCCTGCAGAACAATGCAATGTCTTGGCTGAGTGCCTGCCCTGGTGACAACAGCAGCCCTCTGGCCAGCAGTGAAGGATGCCTGCCAAACCCTTGAGCCAGCCCACTCGACCACAGGTGAATGAGGTGAATGAATGCGGTCTGGACTGCATCTTCCCTCCTCACTCGCCTAAATATTGAGCCACCCTGAGAGGAAAGCAGCCTTTGAAGGGATCTATGGCCTACTTTGTTCCACTCATAAATATACATTACCTACAGCAATGACTTTGAGGAAAACCTCCCGACACTCAGATTCAGTTCATACAGTCTCCTTCAATGTTTTCCTTCAGGGGAGAAGGCTTGGGGGCAAGAAGCTGGTGCGTGAATGGCATCTCCTAGAAATGCAGAAGGAAGAAAGAGTCCAGTGCACAGCGTGGTCCAGGCAGCTGCTCCACAACCTGTCCCAGGCACGTGCCCTGAGTCCCACTGCACCGACACCAAGAGGGCCAGCAGCCATACACATTGCCGGTTCAGCACGCCTGCATACAGGCTGACATGGGTCAGCCTGTGCCTCACACTTCTGGTGTCCTGCCACCCTGAGCAGGCAAACGCCAGCTCTGGACAAGGTGGGAGACAGTCCATGTTGCTGCCGCTCCTCCCCACAGCTGCCAAAATCCCTGGCTGCCCACTGATGCTGAGCTGCTGCTCACTGCACGCGTTATCAGGCGGGAACAGATGTCCTCTAATAACAAGCTTATTATTGGACTTAGCAGATAAAAAGGGACTTGTATGCCTGGCCAGAAGCTCGGTGGTGAGTTTGCCTCTGCAGCCCACCTTAAAATATCTCTCCCCATACCTGAGCTACAGGCCTGTCTCCCTTATACCAAGGATGAGATTTACCATTCATTTTCAAAGTCGGCTTTATTTGCTCCGGGAAGACACGCATCTGCGTGCTGGCAGTTATTTTTCCACTTGTGCTGCATATCTCTCAGGCCATATTTGAGACAAACCAGATTTAGAACATACCAGATTAGGAAACTCATTTGACTTTCTCTGCCGCCAGCTCCATCGAGTGAAAAGTAAACCTCCGCCCTGGGACATCACAAATGGAAATTGAAGAAACATACTGGTGAGTCAGGGGCGTGTTTTGAAAACCCAGCTCCTCTCCAGTAGCTTACTCAGAGGTAACCTTGGGATATTGCAGTGGGGATAAGCGGGGAATAAAGGATTTGTGCCCATGGTGGTAGAGACCTGCCAGTGTAAGGCCAGATCCTGCCATTTAGACTCAACATCTGCAGCAGGCAGTAACTCCCCAACTAAATCGATAGGATTAGTCTGAAGAGTGATGTGTTTCTCCACGGGAGAAAGAAAGAGCAAACACATTCCTCATTTACATTCAGCACACACCAGAGTTCATTTTATATATTAATTTTTGTTCACTTTATATATAGGATTAAATTTGGGGAATGAGTAAACTCTTTCACTTTTCCGATCTGAAAAAATGCATAACAACGTTGGGGAAAACAGATGGTGAGTACAGATCAGAAGTCATAAGGAACCCAGACTAACGCTGTCAAAGAAGAGCAGCTCAGTCCCCAGCACTGTTAGCGACAGAGCCGGTGAGCACCTACAGTTCAAAGCAGCCACGCCAGCCCTGAACAGAGTAGCTCACACGATCCTCTACCGGCCTTCAAATCCCCGCGGGCGGCTTGAGCTGCTAAGCGTGGCGTGCACCGAGGCTGGCAGGCGCAAGTGTCGCCCTAGGATGCAGGCAGAGCCCTGGAAAGGAATAAATCTCCCCATCCCTCTCAGGCTGGGAGTAATTGGCTGCGGTCGCCTTCCAGCACACTCCCTCCCTTGTGCCAGCGCGGCTCTTTTGGCCAGCAAGCCCAGGGATGGAGCCAAGTCTCCACCTCTGCCGTCCCGCTCAGTCCCGACGGGAGCAGCCGGCTTGGCTGGCGGCTTCCCTGCGCCTGGCACCCTGCACAGGGCTGGCGGCACAGGGCAAGCCGGGGTCAGGAACTCCTCCCGCCGTCTGCTACCCTGCAGCTGCCTTCCAGCTGGCCACGCTCTGGCCCCAGACCGCAGCTCCTAACCGATTCTGGCAAAGCAGCAGGGAGGACACCAGAGGTCTGGGGTTTCCGGTTATCTCACTGCCAAAGGGATGCACATTTTTTCCCCTATTTCAACACCCCTCTCGAGCACTTCTTGCAGTTCCTTTGTATTTTCAGCTATTCCCGTAACTGAGGATGGAGCTGCTAAGCCTGCTAGAGAGCCTACTTAGCCTATGCGACAGTTTGCTTTGGTATTTATTTATTTACTGTATTCCAGCAGCATCTGAAAGCCTTAGGCAGCGTGAGGGATTGTTTCTGTTGGTTCTGCCGGACTGGCCTCTCTACCAGTAGGGCTGACCTGTCTCCTGCTTTTTCAGGGACAGGGAAGGGCTTGTACAAGTTCTAACCTCATTTTACTTCAGAGCTGAGACTGATGCTAAGCAGGTCAGAAAAGCCGTCACTCAGTGCTCCCATGCTGACTGTGGGAATTAGTATCAAATAGCCAAATGTTTTATTAGTGTAAGGAAGAAATCTCTCTTCCCGACAGAAGTGTTACAGAGAAATTCTTGGATACAAACACTGCCACCATGAAACACAAAACCCAAGACCCTACAATGCAAAAGACACTACAAATGGCATATTCTCACTACTGCTCAGTTGCTACTTTTGCCCAGGACCTTCCTGGTTACTTGTGCTGACTCTCCTGTCAGACATCATCAGGTAGACATGTGTCTGCCTTTTGATAGATGCACCATATGCATACACCTCCCCCTCTCTCTCTCTCTCTCTCACACACACACACACACACACACATACTGCCTGTCACCTTCTCCCTGTCCAAATCTCTGTGAAGACCATCCATCAGTTCCTATCATTTATCCTTCACACACACACACACACACACTCACAAAACAGAATTATTCTTGTTAACATTCATCCCATTAATGAGAAATCCCTGCTGGTTTGTCATCTAGTGGTTCAAGTCTTTGCACTCACACGCTGACATCTCTATCATCCTCCAAACTGCTGCCCTGGGGTACAGTAATCTCTTACAGACTGGTCTCCAAGCAGAAGAGAAGCATGTTTCTCAGGACCAAACCTAAATTTAAATCTCTTCCCCCTAGAGCTGCTGGAGCTTCAGCATCTTTTTCTCCTGCGTGGAACCTAAAATCAGCTATGATGCCTCATTGGTTAGCTAACTGCTTCTGTCCTTTGGGATTTCTCATACAGTGTTGATATAAAAGCTAGTGAAAAATATACCCATTAAATGTTTGGCCTCTGCTTGCTTGTTCCTTTCTCTGCAAATTAGCAAAAAAATAATTTAAAAGAAAAAAAGGAATTGACTGAAATGCAGTAGTCAGTCAGTCACCTGGACTGAAGGAGCATTTTCAGCCAATGCCTAAGACTTGCTGTGGGTGTCAGCTTGGCTCTCACAGGCAATAAGCACCACGTATTGGCTGATTAGATGCAAGGAATGGAGTAGCTCTGCTCAGTCTTACACAGCAGGTCACCACAATTCCCAACTGGAAAGCAAAACATTAAAGGATTGTAAATGGCTCTGAACCCCATTAATTCCCAGGTATGCCTTCTGAAATGTTCAAGGATGACAATGAAGCCCCATCACAGTGATTATTTTCATGACACTGCCGCCTCTGCTGGACTCTGACCTCCAGTTTATTTTACATCAGTTCCCAAGCAAGCAGCCAGCTGTGTTCATCACCTCCCAGAGTCCAGATGAACTGGTGATTTTGAGGGAACAGATTTTACATAGTTGCTAAGCTTGTGTCACCGAGTCCTTTCCCACCCACTCCCTGGTGGCTGGCAGTTCAAACCCGTGATATATTTATTGCTCGCTCTAAAACTCATGGCCTTTGTTTGACAGATACCACTCACACCAAAGATCATATATTTAACAACATATACTTCCTGCTTCTCATCTCCATCTTTGACCTCTTTCACTGCACCATGACAAACACACTTTGCCTTCCTTGTAACCTTCTACATAGGTGGCTAGAGCTCTTCAGCTCTCTTCCAAGCCTGCAATGCCAAGGTCACTGCACCACCTCTACATCTTCACCTGGCAGCTAGAGTGTGTAGAAGGATGGATACCACAGTTGCTTCGGGTATTACTTCTGTGACAATGAAGCAAATTCTTTATGTTAACACAGTGCAGACTGACAAGCTGCCAAGCATGCTCCAACTTTCCTGGGACACCACCAAAGACAACTCCATGCCCAAGCAGTCCTTGTGCAACAAATCATAATTGGCAGCCTTTGATTTGCAAGAATGTCGTCCCTCTTCCACATTCACAGGCATGTTTGATTCCACGATTTCATCATTTCCTTAGCTCTTGAACAACTTGTTCAGATCATGTAGCTCCTCCTATACCACATGCTCACCCTAGGGCTTCTTCTCTCCATAAATTGTAGTCAATTAAAAAAATGAATTAAAGAAACTGGATTTTCTTATCAACAAGGGCACAGGGAAAGCGCTGCCCACTCTCATTAAGGTGCCCTTATGTTGTATTAAGTCTTGGCCTTCCCTGAAGAGAAGTTCTGGGCAGATGGTTACTGGGGAGCTCTTCAGCTGCCTCATCTGAATTACTACTCTGAAAGCTGCTGCTCACCACAGCAGGTATATTCTGTGCTCTCGTGACATGGGGGCACTTCAATGCCATTTTCAGCACTACCACTGTATCCTTCCTGCAAGCAGATCACCCCCAGAGTTTGATCGGTCTGCCTCACAGTAACCAAATCGTTCCTATGGAGAACCAGGCATGCCCTCACCAAGTCTTTTCAAGTTATAACCAACCCTCAACCACTTTGTGCCCTCTTCTGTTTGAGCACTCCGCACCAATTCTTTCCTCCTCCTCTGCCCTCATCTTAAGTGATAGCCATCTGAAACTCCCTGGGATTCCCCATCATTTTCCAGTGTTAATATTAAGTTACTCCCTCCACCTCAAATTCTAACATTGCTTCTTCACTTCCTAAATCACTGAATAATCTCTCTCATCTCTGTACAAATAACCTCTAGTAAATCAAGTCTGATGCCAGCTAAGGGTGATGCTCTACAGAAGTACTACAGCAACCATGACAACAGAAGTCCAGAACTCAAAGAAATATTGTCCTGAGACAGAAGAGGTGGTTACGGTTTTAAAGTACCCAACACTTCGGACACTGAGGAAAAGCAGAGCAGGGGAAAGAATAAAATCCTGCAATGAGTAAGGAAAAGGCATTTGATGGGTTTGCTGCCCAACAAGAACACAGTATCCAATATGACCCTGGCTGCCTTTAATCCTTTTATGTTCCCGTATCTCACTTGGCACTGGAGCATATGGTTAAATAGGAGCAAATGGACAAACTCTGGAAAACTGCAAAAAAATCACCGGGCTTCACACATACCTGGCTATGGATTTTTATAGTCTTAATTAAGAGGAGTTCCAGGGAGGAGAAAATATTTCCCATAACATCTGAGAGAAGTTAACAAGCCTGCTGGGATCTTTTTAGCCCCTGCAGAGCTGCAGCTTCAATATTAGTAAATGTCTGTTGCATCTGAAGTATGGTGCAATGTAACTCGTGCACAAGAGAAAGCACAGGATGCTGAAATGAGGGATGACTTTGGATCACGTTGCAGAATGGTTCGGTTTTGGAACAGGTGTTTGCATGTGACTGAACAAGATACCACTGTAGAAAACAATAAAGGTACCCAAAAAGAAGCGAGAAGCCTGACACAGCAGGCTGGGCTCCCAAACAGCAAAAAAGTGTCAAATGAAACCGCATGTTTCAAGACATTGTAGTTCAGTATGAACATTCAAAGCAGATGAGCTATCAGAAACTACAGACACTACAGAAGCAGAGAAACACTTTTCTTGGAAGGCAGTGCTCCTCAGAAGACATGGTATCTGCTGGCAAGGTTTGAGTGCAGAGTTGGTGACTCAGGAGCTGTTAGAAATAGAGACAAAGTTCCAGGGACTTTCTTACTGTGATGTCAGGCACTTTCTTATTGCTCCCATCTGAAATGCTTATATTAAAGCCTTTCCCTGTGCAATCTGTGACCGCTTCCCATTGCAACCTGTTTCAAGGATTCTCCACTTGATTAGGCTGAAAGGCGCATATTCTGTGTTTGCCTGCTTAGAGGTGTTTCGCCAAGCCTAACCCTTAACATACACACCTATTTAGAACTGGAAAACCACCCATTTTCTTTTTCAAAATGTAATTTCTTAAGATTTTTGGAAAGGACCTGTTCTTTGTCACCAAATGCAAGAAACAGGGCACAGAAATTACTGTCTACCTTTTGTTTACCTCTCAAGAACACACTTCTTTTAAAACAAAAATCTATGTACCAAGATGTTTCTCTTTGAAGCAGATTGCTTTCTGGCATCCTAATTCATTCTCTAAGTAAGCAAGGCCCTCCTCAACTTCAGTAAGGGTTTTAGCTGTCCAGCTAGCAAACTCAATGGCATGGAAAGTGGCCCCAAACCCTAGTATGAACCTATGTGAACGGGCAGACAAAAACACAGACTGTTAGTGTTACCCACCCCAAATTAGTAGCATTCACGGTACGATCTATATGATAACATGATATTCACCCACACACCAGACTGAATGAGTCTCCCTATATGAGTAAGGCATGGTGTGTACAGCCCACACCATTTCGTACAAACGTGGAATTGCTAAGATTTTCCAGAAGTGGTGTAGCTGTCACAGGAGTCCAAGACACGACAGTTCTGTGCACCTTTAGCTGAAATAAGCTGTCCAAGGTCCAAGTTAGCCAACTAGACAATTGGGAAAACAGAGGGGGAAAAAAGTACTTATTGTGCTAACTACTCCTCTAGGAAAACAAACCAACCAGCCTCTGGCTTCATTCATCATCTTTCTCACAGCACACACAACTTGTCCCACCTAAACAATACATGGAGATTTCATTATGTCAGTGTAAAAAATCAGACTAACCAGACAGTCATGACATTGAAATCTGAAGTCTGGCACAGAATCCTGGTGCCTCAACTGTAGAAGCTATATTACTGCTTAGAAAGACGTGCGAGGAACTACTCGGGACAATCAAAACGCGGAACCACCACAACCAGTTAACCTCTCTTACCACACAGACAATTTCACTGGCGAACAATCGCAGCTCGACGATTTAAAGCAAGCAATTTCCAATGCAAGTAGACAGCAGTGTTTGTATGAAAGAGGCCGTTAAGCTTTTGACTGGAATGTAGGTTGACAGATGCCTTGAAATTGTGTTCAGTTCGGTACCAAATCCCAGCACTAAGAGAATTCCTTAAAATCCTGAAGAAACTTACTCTTTGTTCCCCTTTAGCAAACTACATGGTATCAAACTGCAGTTTGTATCATGCATGTTCTAAACAGAGCACTGATCTCTTGGAGATTTGGGTGCTCTTCAGGAGAAAAAGGAACAAAAAACAGAGCAAACAACAAAACAGACCACAGCCAACTCCATTCCAGAGGTTCACACTAGGTAATTTGCCAGAACTGTGAAGACACCAAATGCTTGAGTCCACAGAACTCTCGGTGTCTTCCTCACCTCCACATCCCCCACCAACTGCAATGCATTCTCTCCTGGCAAGATCTGATCCTAACACAGAAGGTCAAATACCTTCAAGAAGAAGGTATTATCAAACAGCAGACATCAAATGTTGGCAAGAAAAGATGCCTGCAACTGCTCTGCTCTCTGCTGAAGGTGGCAGCAGGACTGGCTTTGTATCATCCCCAAGAACCTCTAGAGGTCAAAAAGAAAAGTCACTACAGATGTACGTTTACTCCAGACAAGTAAAATCTGCATGAAAGTGTCAGAAACCACTGCAAAACTCCCAAGAAAGGCCAAATCTTGCCCTGCCTCTTGCCTCCCCTGCTTGCTGCCAACTCCGTCACCACAGGACCACGTGCCGTGTCAGAAGCCCTGAGCAATAGCACCACAGTCATTGAGCAAGGGCTCTCCTGTGGTGCCAGCTGCCAGTTCCAGCACTACGCACTCTACTTGCACACTGAGATCTGGGAACGGAGAAACAAGCACCCTGGCAGAGCACAATGGGTACAAGCATGGGGGAGAGAGGGAAACAACAGCGTTGTGGGCCAATCTGGGCTGCACAGCCAACAGCCCATGTGAACTGCACTCAGGACAGACTGTGGTTCTTGCTGCAGCTGTGAACACCCGGGGACAGGGAGTGCTTTTTTGCTCATTTGCAGAGTGTTTAATGCATTGGATGCCTCAGCCAGATGGAGGGTTATGAGGCAGCAACAAGGAGGAAAGAAATGCTGCCTTACAGGAACATAGCAGTGAGGAATGGCAACAAAGGCAGCAAGGTGGTCTTTCTTTCCACCTTCTAGTTAGCCGCTTGGATCGTGTTAGCTGCCTGCTCCTTATCAAGCTTTTCAGCTCCCTCGTGCTACTCAATTCCATCATGCTGTCGCTTAACTTATGCATGTAATTTAAAGCTAGATAGGTGGCAGGGAAATTGCTTCCTCTTGAGGCCCTTACTAATTGACCCCTATCCACAGAGCTCAGCAGTCTTCCCTTAACAGCGCTCACGTGCGCTGCCGCAACACGAAGTGCAAGTTCGGAGGTTGCCAGCACAGCCTCTCTCTCCTGTGGCAATGCCATATGGTGTTAAGGCTTTCAGGACCAGATGCCGTTCCCACTGAATCAATCATCGCAACCCTGTGCCTGGCAAAGGCCACTTCGGGCCCCCACTGCCTGGAAATGTGACTCGGCATGGTGCCTCTGGTTTGGATGCTGGTTGCTGCTATCTCAAGCCAGTATGCAAATGTTTGCTTCAACAGCACGCGCAGCAATTAGCGTGGCTGTTCCTAATAAAGCCAGTGGCACCAGCTCTGATGACAGCATGCTCCAACAGCAGCTATTTCACATCTGAGCTGAACCCTTCAGACCCTGCCCAGTGTGAGTCAGCCCCTCTGCCTGACTTTGCTGCCATGGGGAGCAACTGGAACACATGTGCAGAATTGGGATGGTCTGCTTCAAAGAGAGGGGGAATGTAAGGTAATGTCAGGCCCCACATCTGCACAACCTGCAGCAGAAGTTATAGATGCAGATGCCAATCAGAGGAGAATCAGTGGTCTCTATGGGTAAATAAAGATTATGTCTCTTTAAAGCAACTGTAAACCTGGATGAATGCGGAGTGTAGATACACAAGTAGGCAGCGTGCAACGTGACGTCAATCTTATTTTTATAGATTTATTATTACCGTACATAAAATTTCCTAGTAATAACAACATTCTATGAAAAATACTAGAGCATTGGGACACTTTTAGGGTGAAAACAGTACAAGAAAAATAGGGGGAAATGATTCGAGTGTTTAAAAATAAAAATGCTGGAAGGGAAGCATTCCATTAAAAATGCAAGGGTCAGGGACTGCAAAGCATTCGTGTGAATCTGTCTTCAACTCTGTGTACTAACCTTGAGAGTTATATCCTATGCCTTCATTGCACCAGAAGACATTTAAAGGAAAAAGAGAGAAGATTGTTTCCATGGGATCAGCCAGTTCACTGTTTATTGTTATTATTCTCATTTTTCGTTTATTTCAGTTTTAAACACAGTTCCATCGTCCCCTGCCTTCAATCACCTCCAAAACTTTCAGCCACTGTCAAGCGCCATCCACAAATCTTACAAGAACATAGCGGAACACAAGCCCCTCCACCTTTGTCGTGTTTCCATGGGACCACGGCTACTGAGGGGATAGGGAATCACCCATGCCAAGCTGGGGCTTCTCCAAGAGTGCAGGCCAAAGGAGCTCCAGTAGCTCTCCCAGAAGGGAGCCTGCCTTCACCCACCTGCAACCACTGCTGTGTCCTTGTGTGGGCCCTGTCACTCCCCAACACCCTGCCAGCTGGTGGCCTTACAACCAGAGCACTGCTGCTGCGCATGTGCTTTAGGCAGCCCTGCTGTCAATTTTTATTCATTCGTTTAAAAAAAAAAAGAAGAAAGGAGATGTGGGAAAAAGGACTGATGAAAGAGACTTGGGATGGGCACGCCTCCTCTCCTAGTGACAAACCACACCTCTGTGAATGAGCCACAGCCCACGGCAGAACTTTGTGATGGGTCATGACCCGCAGAGCCATGATGCTTTACTGGTATCTCCACAGCTGGAAAGAGAAACCCGCTTCCTTTGAGTCACAGCACAGTGGCAGAGGAGCTTTTGTGTTTACGTATCTGACAGGGCATAAACAGGGGAGAATGAAGAAAAGAAGCGAAGGCAGGTGGTTATGAGAGCACACAAGTGGCTAATAAAACCACGGGTTTTACTAGTCACAGTGGTTAAACAATTTTAACGGGCGGCATTCTCATCACATGCCTCAACAGTTTTTAAAGCTGTCAAACCTCTCTGTCAGGAGTGAGGAAGTTCTGGAAATGCTCTCAGAGATGCGCACAACCCCATAAGAAGATCTGATAACATACAAATTTGTTTCTTCCAGAGATCACTCACTTTCTGCACCAATCGATAAGCCCACAGAACCTATCATTTATCACAAACACTACATCCCAGCAGCATGCTGCTCTGCAAGCCTGATGATGAGGGGACCTGGCGCACAGAGGCACCCCTGGAACTGGGGCAGTGGTGACTCTCCTCATCTCTAGTTCACAGAAGTCTCTTCTAGGCTGCACTCAGCATTATAATCCTCCATTAGCAGACGAGCACTAAACATCTTCTTGGTGAATTTGCCACGACACCCACGAAGGTGTGTTACTGAGAAGAAACAGAGCTGAAAAGCCAATCTAGTTTCTAGCACCTGGAAAGTCCATCCTGGGTTTTGCATCAGTGATGCTGGGTCACCACCCCATGTTCACCAAAAAAAAAAAAGAGCTAAGAGGAGGCAGAACTACAGATTGAACTTCCAGCAAGGGCAGGTCACCTCTTGCAAAGAGGAATTAATTAGTTGGTTTGATGAGCCTGGATAGGAAACAGTTAATGGCCTCAGCCAAATGCCAGTTACACCCCCAGATGCTGCTTTTGTCCCACAGCAGCATCACTGTCGATGCCTCCATTTGTTTAATGCAAATGAATGGGCTCTCGGTGATGTTTTTTCTCTGGAATCCCTCATCCCACCTCTTCCCAGAGAGAACTCCTGCCAGCAGTGAGTAAGGGAGCACACTGCTCTGCACACACATACACACACGCGTGTGCACACACACACAGACACAGGGGGAAGTTGTGATTTCCCACTTATTTGCTAATTTCTGCAGCTACAAATCTTGATGTCACCCAGCACACGCCACAGCTCTGTACTAAATCCATCATCCCTGACACCTCCAGACGCATCCCCATACACACGTCCGACCCACGACACTGTAATTTTGATAATGACGAGGGATTAAGTGTGATTACGGATCTTACGCTCGTTTCCTTCACCTAACAGGACTGGCCAATTGCCGTTTGTCTCCTGGTCATGTATTTTGGTTCCTGCTGTCCATCGCACCCCAATACCTGAACGGAAATGCCTGCGACATGGGATGTGCCTGTCTCTCGTACGTCCAGCAACCCTGCAAACCTGTCGTCACAGCTCTGGGGAATGCAATACAGCGTCAGGGCCGAGGGTACGGCGTGCAGAACAACCGCATGTACAGTCCAGTCAGCAATCGGTTCTGTCATACCTGTGCTACTTCTCCATCGTGTTTCATACCGTGAGCGGGTTATTTCATACCAGATATTGCCAAAGGCATCACTTGGACACATTTCACCAACCAGTGGGCTCTACGGCCGGTTGTCCGTCTTGGACAAGGTGCTACCAGCCAACCTGTGGATGAACTCGCCATTCACTTTCCCCTGAACTTCCAACGGTGGGAACCAGGCGTCCAGCTAAAACTTTCCCTTTCCCACCTCCCCGTCCCCACAAACTGCCCCGATCGTAATTAAAAAATAATAATTAAAAATTAAAAAAGAAAAGGAACCAGAGGCAGCCAGCAGTCTGCTAGGAACAGCACGGCAGGTCAACCAGGCGAGCAGCGTCTCGGAACGGACACGAGCTGGCGGGGCGGGGGCCGGCGACCCC
>VZRI01011724.1:0-10888 GCA_013397515.1 Upupa epops | reverse complement strand
ACAGCAATTCAGAGGCTTGGCACAGCACTGTAACCTTGCACTGTCAAATTAAGCAATGCCAACTTTTACAGATACTGAATCACAGCCTGGGACACAGGTATTTGTTAGCTCTGTGTTCACCTCCCCAGTACTAGTTTATGGAAAAGCAGCAAAAAAGATCTCTTGCGTGGCAAACACAGTTTTGATGAGTCCAACACTCTCAAATTCTGAAAGTGTCAAATGAAACGGCATTACCTGATAGTGAGAAAGCTTTTATGAAAGCATAACAGAAGCGTAACAGGCTGCTTTCCTTCACAGTTCAGGTCAGAAAGCAGTCACCTATTTAAGAGACTCAAGTTTAAAAGTTTACCTCTGCATCGTATCTGACAGCAGCAGAGAGCAAGGAGAATGCATTTTCCACAGTAATTCCTCTCTTGATAATATGTTGACACAGTTTTTTCAGTCTATTTTCACAGTATGAAGTAGCCAAATCCAAAAGCCCTGCAGTTAAAACACCATCATGTTAGATGTAATGACCTCTGCTCTTTCAGTAACAGCTTATAGTTCCAGGATACAGACTGCATCCACATTCTGTATGCGATGTTCTCCTTGACTGTAACGTCCTGTCTCCAAGTAGGTCACTCCTCTGAGAAATGTATTTCACCAATGCAGAGGAGGAAAGGCCTTCTGTCACCTCATGCCACAATCCCATTGATCTCTGTAAATACACAAGCTGTTACACTGTTCTGCCTACCTAACTGCCACAGAAGAGACGCCACGGCTCGAGCACAAAGCTACCAATATAAAAACCTACGTCTAATTTACAGCTTGTTCTTTGCTCAGCTGCCCATGTTTCCTTGTTAGATCTCCTAAGATTTTTTAATCCTAAACACAAAATAACTATGTTTAGTAAAATATATGTGAGTATCCTAACTCAGAGTAGTTTCTCTCCCAACCATGAAGAGAAATGCTCATTTCAATTCTAAATGTGCTACAGTAAGTTCAATACAATAATTTTAAAGACAGCTTAATTAATCCCCAGTAAAATGCATTCCAGGCTGGACTACAAGCCTACACAAATACATTTGTTCTGCATTCTATGTCTTGGTTTTTCTGGGTGCTGTGTTCTGATGTAATTGGAGCGTAAGCAATACCTATTGCATCTTCAGGCGGAAGGTCAACGCTGTCCGTATACAAATACTCCAGAAAGGCACGATACACAGGGTAAGAAAACTGGTCGATTTCTATCACTTCCTTCATATCCTCATTCCAGTATGACTGGAACATGGTTCTGAAGTGTTCACATCTAAGAGAAAAAAGACATCATCTGGAACACCACTATACACACCCGCGAACACCACCTTGCAGTCTCCCTGGAAAATGCACCCAGGGCGCCTGGCAATATTCACAAACATTGCAGCATACCCCACCACAGACTGTGGTCTCCACTCCGATTCCTAATGCTGGGGCCACTGTCATATTTATGCACCAAGATAAAAAAACCTTATTTGATATTTGATCTCTGATAGAGAAGCATCGGCGTACGTACTGCAAACAGACCAGCGATGCAGAACTGCGAACAAACAGCCTAAGGCAAAATTGAATGTGGACCATTTTAAGACAGATTTTATCCAACATCCTTGAACAATCACTTCATTTAAAGTGTTTACAGATACACAAGATGCTTTATATTTAGGGGTTCCCTAAGAGCTGCTTTATATTTAAGTTCAGAGGTCGCTCCTTACCCCTTACTTCCCTCTCCCGCCTCAGATACAACACCAAGTGGTTATTCCATATAAAGAGGAGCTGTGAAACACGACCACTACCTGATTTTCAGAACAGCTTTGTGAACATGGATATACTTTCCATCCACACGGAACTTCAGGTCTGAGGTTTCCGGGCTGTCAAACTCTTTCTTCAGAGACTCTGCTACTGTTAAAAAGTCCTCATGTTCTACAATTTTAAAACAAAAACCCAGTGTTAATCATGTTGAACAGAACACACACATACACCAGTATGTAAAGCTAGCAGCTCAACTAAGAGCAGGTCAAAGAAAATAGGACAGTAGCAGGGCTTCACTGGCCTAAGAGGTGAAATGGGAAGAATTCATTAATCCGGTAGCATTTCCTCTAGGCAAGGGCTGCTCCACAACAGTGACAGAAGCAGTGGTCAGTGGTTCCCATTCCATCTCACTGCACGAGTTAGCATAGCACCAAGGAAAGGACCTGGAGAACTCCTCATTCTATGCCTGAATACCACCTGTGAAATCACCAGCCTTATGGCAACTCAGGGTCAGCTCAGCTCCACAGACCAGCAAACCTCCATGATTAACCTGCAGATTGCTAGTGATGGGAGTCTGCAGCACCACCTGAAATTCACTCGAGAAACAGTCTATTTCAGCTGCACTGACATGGTGTGCTCGGAGGCTAAGGAGTAAGAAGATGTACTGCTGGCACCGCACTGTGCCGGCAGACTGGACACAGCCTGCAGGTTATCTGTTAAGGTCCTGGCCAGGGCTCACTACCATGAGCTGTCATGGACACCATTACGTGCAGTTTATTAGTCAATTATACCAAAACAAAACCCAACAGCAATGCTCCTTAAGAAAAGCTGGTAGATACAGTGTTCTTGGCAAAACCAAGGACATGAGACTTCAGCAGTTTTGTAAGCGGATTAAATCTGAGATAATACAAGGTACAGTCAGAGAGCTGTGTTAAGGCCTACAACACTGCTCTCACTCTGCATCTCTAGAAATCATATAAGCACTGCAGCAGCAGTTGGCTACCACTTGTGGCAAAGTGAAAGCCTGGAAGTTTAAAAAACCTAGCGTAACCCACTGTTTGAAGCTGTTAGGGATAGCACTGTTACAGCAAACAGCTGTAACACGGGAGTAACATGGAACTGCACAAATTCACTAAGGGCAAGTGAAAGGCTCTGCACCTCTGTCGAGGCAAACCCATGCATGAATACAGATTGGGAGAAAAGATCAAGGGCAGCCCTGAGGGCAGGACTTGGGAGCAGAGCAGAAGGTGAACAGGAGCCACCTGAGCTTGCAGCCCAGAAAGCCAGCAGTGTCCTGAGCTGCATCAAAAGCAGCAGTGACAATCAGTCAAGGGAGGTGATTCTCTCCCTCTAAGCTGCACTTTTGAGATGCCAGTTGAGTCCTGCATCCAGTTCTGGAGTCCCAAACAGAAGGAGGACAGAGGTCCTGGAATGTGTCCAGAGGAGAGCAACTCAAATGAGCAGAGGGCTGGAACACCTCCCCAATGAGGACAGGCTGGGCAAGCTGGAGTTGTTCAGCCTACAGAGGAGGAAGCTCTGAGGTGATCTTTCAGCAGCTTTGCAGTCTCTAAAGGGGGCCTCCAAAAGAGCTGGGAGAGGTCTTTTGACACTGCTGCACAGTGAGAAGACAAGGGGAAAGGGTTACAGACACAAAGAGGGGAGACTGAGGTTGGATATGAGGAAACAATTCCTTCCTTTGAGGGTGCCGAGATGCTCGAACAGGTTGCCCAAGAAGTTGTGGCTGTCAACCCCTACAATTGTCCAAGCCCAGGTTGGATGGGACTCTGAGTAACCTGATCTAGTGAAGATGTCCCTGCATGTGCAGGGGTGTTGAAACTAGATGATTTCTGAGGTGCTTTCCAATCCTGGCCATTCTATGACTCTATGATCCTACTCTACATCACATCTGTGCCACAAAAGACCATGTACTCCTCAGATTTACACAGATCATCTGCATGAATGAAACAAAAATGTGAGGAAGGGAAAATACATACAGAAAGCGGAACTCCAAAATGTCCCCAGAATTAATGCTGCTGATTTAATAACAGTTCAATAAGTAGGATTTAGTCAGAGTAAAAGGGAAAGAACCTCCAAACGCTAAGAGGCGTTCAAGTGCAGGTACAGAATCCAAGTAGTTTGTTATACTCAGTTTGGGAATACTTCATAAAAATTAAGAACTTGAAAGATACTGAAACTGGAGGGGTGTCATTTAAAGAGTCTTCACTATTAGCAAAAGGCAACACACCCAGACAACCACCAGACGCATACAGAGGGCAAGACTAACACATAGCACAGAGGATTAGAGAATGGAGAAAGTGAGAAACGGGATAAAACAAGACTTCAATTTACCTAGAAGCAGATTGTTTCAAGCTAATCTCTCTCTCTTTGGTAAAACTACTCAGCTTTCCTCTATAGATGAGATGCTGTTATCTAAACCTCTATAAATGCGATAACACACTACATGAGAAGTTAAGGTGGAGAGGCTGGGTTAGGACAAGCTACATGCAAAGATAAAGTCTGAGTCTGCAGAAAGGTTGCTTAAGATACAATCCCTCCACAAAACCAGTGCTGTGCAGAAATTGCAAAGCTAGCATTTGTTGTCAGTATGAAAACAGACTATCTCCTAAATGACAGTGAGAAATGAAGTGCCAAATCTCAGATGAAAACACCTTCATGGTTTGAACAAGAGAACACCTTCATGTTTTCAGGGAAATGGAAGCTAGACACTTTTTAGCATATCCAGAGACAGACAGCCAAGAAGAAAGGCTTGGGCTCCAATTGCTGCTCACGAAGACTGGCTTCAAGCTGCATCAGGGGAGGTTTAGATTAGACATTAGGAAGAAGCTCTTTCGTGAGAGAGCGGTTGAGCACTGGAACAGACAGACTGACCAGGGAGGAGGTAGAGTCACCATCCCTGAAGGTGTTTGGCTACAGGTGAGTAGCTAGAGCACCACAGGCCATGGTCTAGCGGTTGGGTAGGTGTTGGGATGAGGGCTGGACTTGGTGATCCTGGAGGTCCTTTCCAGCCATGAGGATTCTACGATTCCAAAATGCACTCCAAGGCAGTGTAAAGTTCCCAGAGAAAACAACTACATTAAGGCTTTGTTTTACAGGGACTGGTATTTACAAGCCTGCCTGTCTCTGGGGAAAGCTAAACAGAACCGAGAGAAATCATCTCACAAATTGAAACGTGAGAATTCTATTACTTTACTTTCTGACCATGAAACATAGAAGATTCACTCATTCACATTCATATTGAAAGGGTAAATACTAAACAGAAAAAGTTAGAGACTCCAAAGTACCAGGTGGCAGGAACAGCCTTCCAAGCAGGAAGAGTTTTATGGAAAAAAAAAGCTATGTGTAATGATCCAAGGAGTCCTTCCTAAACCAGAGCCAGAGCTCAAACAATGCAAACGCAGGAAAGGAACAACACTCACAGTGAAATGGCAAAATTGGGTTCTCTCCAGGTGTCTGCAGGACGAACAAAACAATCCTGTGAACCCTGTTCCAGATCCTTAGCTGCTGAAATAGAATTATTTCCTTCTTCTGAAGAAAGCTAAAAGTGCTCATTTTAACTGCTGGTTCTCTTTAAAGCAGGAATCATCTTGTCATGGAAGTGCTATCCTGTACAAGTCACTACACATGTCAATAGATATTCTAACACTGACTGCCATGTCAGAGCTTGTTCTCACCTACTGAGAGAAGTCGCCACATAACAGCAGGGGTAGCAAAGCAAGCAAACACATCATCAGTGCAGGCAAAGTGAGTGAGGTGGGGAAAGATCACTGATTGCCCTCGGCACTGGCCCCACATGTACACCTGGCCACTCTGGGTCTTGGCAGCCGACGTGTGAGCAGAGTGGCAGGCTGCAATCTCCACCACCCTGCAAACAGAAGAAATTTGGTAAGATACTTACAGGTATGGAATCAAGTGACTTTCCAAACGACTCACCAAAATAGCAGCCAACCAAACTATCCATCTACACTCCTGTACTCCTTTCTTTGTCCTGCAGGAATGCATCACTGTTTGACTAGTGCTTTAATTACTCCTCTTCAGTTGACATTACTCCTTTTCTACCATAACCATGGGAAAGGGATGAAGAAAACCAGAGATTTGTTTCTCACCTTTAAAACCAATGCATATCAGATAATTATTCTCAAGAAAAAATGCTTATGGATCATATGAAATTTCTAGTTAGGGAACAGGCAGGGAAGTTATACTACTAGGATTTTTTGCAGAGCATTTGCCAGTTCTTTCAAACAGATGCTGTAAACATTCTCTCATTCTGAGATTAATTTCCTAGGTATTTTTTATTAAATCCTTTAAGAAACGCTTCTACCTCCCTTGTAACCTGTTTTTCATATGTAGACACAGACCTTGCCTACCGTCTGTGTTTCTGACTATTTTGCTCTTAGCTTCCTTAGCACTGAAACTCAACAGGGAACAAGAACAGTGCCTCATGTCAGGAGAGGTGAATACATGCACTTAATTCCACATTCTGTAAGAGCTATGGGGTTTGGTTTTTAAATAAAGTCTATAAAGTATTTCCACCCACCTCACACAGTTCCTTATTGGAACTGCTGATGCACGCTCATCTATTCTTGTCTCCTATTGCTCAGGCAATTCCTACCTCACAATTTGAGCCATTACAAGAACTGAGAAGAATCACATTTCCAACAGAAAAAACACGTTTGTTTCTGGTGTCTCTGCTCACATGACAAGCAAAAACCAGGGGAAATTCCAGCAAAAATTTCGAAACAAAGGCCAGGTTTTCCTGTTTTTTCTCTATGCCAAAAAAACACCAGGGATATCTCATGAAATCACATGTTTTTGTGCCAGATATGGCCGGCCTGGCATCAATCTATGTCTTTCAAAGAAGCCTTAGGACATGTGCATTTAAATGTTTGCTCCTTTACAGAACAGTATCCTTGAAGAGATAGAATTTCAGAACGAAGGGGTTTTTTTAGCACAAAGTCTACATTTTAATGCAAAAAGTATTTCAAGATATCACATGAATCTAAAATAAGTTTCAGTATAGGTATCAATAGTTTCTGGATGCCAAGACTAATGGGTTGGTTTACATCCTCATTAGTTACAAGCTGCTCAGCAATGCTGAGATTTTTTCAGCACCTCTGGAACAGATGTCATAAAGGAATTACTTTAGGGACAACTTATTTCCCATCATACTTATCCTAAACTACTTTCTTCCCCCAACTATCTTTCCTTAGCAGAACAGATTATTTTTAGAGCAAGTGTAAATCTAGTAGACATGTAGCTTATGTGTAACACAGTAATGCATTAGGCATACACTTAACATCACAATTCAGCACGCTGACCTTCAGAACTGTTCCTCCAAAATAAAGCCAAAAGAGCTCCTAACAAGCTCTGTGTGCAGTATTCCTCAAGACAGCATCAAATGCCACCTCCTAAGGAACTGTCATCAGCATTATATATAAACGACAGAAGAGTTACAGAAGTGAAAATACCAGGGGAAGAAACAGCAGCATGCTTCATGGGAAATGCCAGCTCATCTACTTGCAGCACTGTTTCTAAGGGAGACAAGTCAAACAAGATGAGGAAATTCAAAGGACTCCTCTCTTCCTTAGATTCCAAGCATAAGTTGTATGTTATTTTCTCCTTCCTCTAGCCATTGAGCAGATGCCAGTTTATTATAATCCATTGTGAGTTCACACACAAATTCAACAGCTCCCTTTAGCTCACTCAAGAAACAAATCACTAAGAAAGCAAAGAGACATGTTTTTCTTCCAGTGTGTTTTAAAAGAATTATTTCTTTTCCCCCTCACAGAAAAGTCAGCCTCAATTCAGTAGATTCTATTGTGATGATTTCTTTCTTTTTTCCACCACCCGTTTTAAGCTCTTAAGTAATCTCAGTACTGGGCAGCTTTTAATTTAATGCTAAATGTAAGAAATAACAAAAAACCAGGAATGATTTCTCAGAAAGATTGTCCACGAGTGTTTCCTACTTAAGAAGGGATTACAAATTAAGAAGTTTACAGGGTAAGGGATTTACAGATTAAGAGGTTTCCAAACTGGGATTTATTAATCTATAGGTATACACATGGGCCCAGAGAATGGGCCAAGTTTGTAGGTTTCCTACATATGAAGATGACAAGGGTGCTGAAAGAGGATGGACAAAGGTTAGGGTTATTCTTTTGTGAGTCTAGAAAGCTAATAAATTCCAAACTACTAACTGGTGCTGCTGACAGAAGTGCTATTATCTGCACTTAGCTTTAGCACCCTGGCAAAACAAGCTCTGTTTTTATAGCTGACCATTTTCAACCTTTCAAAAACCTGTTTTTGCTTCACTCCTCACAAAAGTGGCGCTTGCAACCCCCCCTCCTTTTGTACTGTAGGCTTCAGTACATCTTAAAAGCTTAGACTCCATTTCATAGCTCCACATTTATAACCAAAGGAACCACAGTTAGAATTGCCTAACAGTCATGTTACCCGTCAGGATGAGGTAAACACGAAGTAACTTTACTTTCAATAATCATTACAGATGGCAAAACCCAGTCTTCATCCATCAGTCTTTCCCATGTTTTTAACTTAGCAATACAAACACCAGTCCACCAAGGCCTACACATGCACGCTTTCAGCGCTAGACATGCTCAGACTTATCAATCCAGAAACAGCTTCAGCAAAATTACCTTTCTTTTTCCATCATGATCTGCACTGGGCTTAGCTGGTTACTTTTATTGCCAGTTCCCAGCTGCCCGTAAGTGTTAGCTCCCCAGGCATAGAGCAACCCCTCATCTGTTAGTGCTAGTGTGTGTGCATAGCCACAGGCAATCTGTAAGTAAACGTACAAGCATTACTACTAAACAAAACAGAGACGAGAAACAGAATGATTGCACATATTACCTTAGTCTGGCTGATGCTAAGTATCTCAGGTGTTCTTCATTCAGCACTACACTGTGCTCCTTCTCAGTACTTAGAGCTAACACAAAATATGTTACCGGTAGGTACTGCAGATGTCTCAACTTACTAATCTCAGTGTTCATTAGTTATTCCTAAATAATTTACTGCACTCTTGCAAAGTCTCTCTAGCCTTTACTTGCTCTCAAGTTTCAGAATCTGTGCAAGAAGTTCAGTGAACTTTGTCCTCGTGTCCTGTAACTCTGAAATACTTTCAGAATTCAGTATTTTGAATACTGTTCAAACTATGAGTGCTGCGGTTCAACAGCCCACAACCTTTCACACCAAGCTGTCACATAAAACTCCCAGAACCTTACTAGAACCCCAGGAAATCTGACATTTTAGTTTCATTCTTCAGCTGGAAAAACAAAACCCAAAACCCAATCACCAAACAACCAAACACACACCCATGACTGCTTTTGCCTCTGCCCTTGCTCCCAAAGGGCTTGCTAGACTACTGACACAGAATTCAATTTTAATGTCTTGGTTTCCTTCGCTTCTTGTCTTTGCCTACAGCATTTCTTTCATTCAGCTTTGTAACAAAGATGCATTTGAATCCACAGCATAATTTACTTGTAGTTATACCACTAACTTTAAACCATTCAACACATTTACAAAAGCAAGTGTTCCACAGCTTACTTGCACTCTTTCTAAGCCCAACATCACTTACAGGAGCTAAAAGAAATTAAATCAGTATTTTAACTGTGCAATCAGAAGCAGGTATAATATTCCAAAGTACAGTCTTAGCAGATGCTAGTGACCTGAATGCATTTCCATTTCCATTTCCACATTAGACGTACCTGGAGTATACACACACCATGCAATGCTGCCACTCGGCATGGGGACAGTTGATTGCCATTGTTTCCAAGACCTAGCTGACCATTGCCATTGTATCCCCAGCCATAAACCTGATCGCAAAATTATAACAAAAATAAAGTCACTCCTCTGCAGAGTTCTGCAACATTTAATATGTAGGATCGAGTACAGTATGGATCAAAAATGTACATTATTAACAACCTGCACTACTTCAAGAGCAATACAAACATGACTGACACTAAATACACAGCTGTGACTGACTGTAATCAGCATCTTTATCAGTTAGAGCGGCTTTTCTATCTAACTTGTTTTAGAAGCTTTCTGAAACTTGTATGCCTTTGAATAAACATTGAACACACCAAACCTCTTGCACAAAGTGAGCATTTTAGTTGACATTTGCACCTTCTTTTCTCATTACTTTTTTTAAAGAAAACAATAAATTAGTTATTCTGAGCAGCTAATTAGCTACTGAATTAGTTTAAATTGAAGTCCCCTGTTTTTCCCTTTAGCTTTGTTATGGTGGATGCATAAGCAAAAGGTACGAACAACAAAAGCTCATCTCAACCTCTGGGACTTCTACAGACCCCAGAGTCACAACAGCATACTGGTGAAATGTAGTAACATTGGGATTACAGTTCATAACTGGAAACAAAAGAGCACCATAAACTTCTGTGAAACACAAGAGTTGCACAACAGTACCTCAAAGTTCAAAAGCTTGGTTTGGCTTTCTTAGTGAAACATCTTAGTGATGTTTTTAAGGACCAGATCAATCAGTGCATTCTGCCAGGAAGATTATTTTGTTCCACATACTTTCCAAAGAAATCTGATCAGTACATGGGTTAAACAATCTACTACAATACAGGCATGCCTTAGACAACTGTTCAGATTCCTGCAGCTGCAGGCTCAGTAAGAGTTACATTCTAATACAGTCTTTGCCATAAGAAGGAATGTTTACAGACAGCATCTCCAGTTAATTGCATAATATTCCTTAAACTGGTCTCACAGAAGTTATCAACAGAGCTCTACGAAAATGCTAGCAACAGAACTCTAAAATTAAGCTACCAATGCAAGTCTGCATGTCTCCATGTTCACACATTAACTTCATAAGATGGGATATCAGAGAGAGAACATTAGTATGCAGCAGTGCTTACCTCGCCGTTGTTTATGACAGCCATGGAGGAGGTCTGACCACAAGCAATGCCAACTACCATTTTACCCTGTAAGCAGTTTGAGACTTTACGAGGAGTTGGCTGGTTTGCTGTAGATCCAGATCCAACTTGACCACAGTTGTTATAGCCCCAAGCGTAGAGCTGCCCATCAAAACAAAAACACTTGTGGTTCAAAACTTAATAGTAGTAATGGTGGTAATAAATTA
>VZRI01011717.1:0-16419 GCA_013397515.1 Upupa epops | reverse complement strand
GTCTCAAGAATTCTGTGATTCTGAAGGCTCATCTGTGTTTGCAGCTTCTTCCTCCTGTCACTAGGAGCCACTGAAAAGCTGATGTGGGAAGAGTCACGACCTGAATTATTCTTCCTCTTCATACATCAAAAGACAGAAAAATAGTAGGATTGATTACAGTTCCTTCTCCAAAACCAAGCATCAGTTTTGATCCTTTCTGTTAGTAGAAATACAGGAGACAGGAATTCAGCAGCCTGGGAAAGAGGTGCTTGCTTTAACAAAGAAAGTGAAAATTAAGCATCAGTTATCAGACTGACCTGTGAAGTGTTACACTTCACATCATCAGTACAAAAGGTAGAATAAAAAAAAAACATTTTCTGGTGAATTAGGCTGGTGTCCTGGTGACTGGAGGTACAGAGAAGGCAGAGTTACTAAATACCGTATTTGCTTCAATCTTAAATGCTAAGCTTGATCCTCATGAGTCTCAGACCTTGGAGGTAGGGGAGAAAGGCTGGAGAAAGAAAGGATTCCCTTTGCTTGTGAAGGATTGGGTAAGAGATCATCTAGATAGACCGGACACCTGTTGGGATGCACTGTGAGTGCTGAGTAAGCTGGCAGATGTTATTATTAGGCCCCTTACCTTTCATGGAGAACAGGAGAGGTGCCTGAGGACTGGAAGAAAGTGTTGCTTCCATCTTCTAACTTATTCTGGGTATTATCTCTAAGCATGTGGGGGAAAAGAAGGTGATAGGGAGTAGTCTGCATGAATTCACTAAAGGTATATGTTATGCTTGTCCAATCTCATTGCCTTTATGATGGCAAGACTGGATGGATACATGAGGGGAAAACAATGGATCTTGTCTGCCTTCAATTCAGCAAACCTTTTTCACTGTCTCCCTATAATATCCTCATAGGGAAGCTTAAGAAGTATGAGTTGGATGAGTGGAGAGTGAATGAGATGGATTGAAAACTGAATGACAGAGCTCAGTGTTGTCATCTGAGGACCTCTCTAGTCAGAGTCTGTTCTGACAGTCGGGTTGAGCTAGTTTGTCTCCTCTGATCTCTTCCTACCCCAACCCTTGTGTGTAAATTAGAGGTAATGGGACAGGATTGTTTTGGTAAGCTAGCTGTATCATAATCAAATAAATGACCAGCAGATCTATTCTAATTAGAAGTAAATGTCCATATTCCATCTGCAGAAGAGTCAGTGACTAACACAGAGGACTCCTGTGAGTCAACTTTAAACTTTATGACAAAGACCATGACAAAGTTGTAAGTTACTCTGCAGGAAAAGTTATGAGTAAATGTCAACTGGAAATTTTCCAAGAAAAGGGATTAAAAATCAGGACCGGAAACTTTGTTTTGTTTTTTTTTATTTTGGCTGTTACCAACGTACAAGTATCTTCATGTAGCTGAGGTCCAGGGGAGCCTTGAGGAGCAAGCGAAATGGCAACAGCCTCTACGATTTTCTCTTGATTTACTGGGTTATGTTGACATCACTTGTGACTCAGTATTCTCTACGTTTTCTCTGGATTGTTTTCTAGTGCCATAGTCACTGCACTTGTAATTTTGTAGCCTAATCCCTCTCTAACAGCTGCTAATAAACTGCATTTGAGCAAGGAGTCATAGAACTCATGTTTAAAGAGCAAGGAGATTACGTTAGTCTGAGAAGTGCACAATCAAATGCTTAATTCAAGCCAGGGGTGGGGGGACACTAGTTAATATTCTTTTCAATGGAAGTATAAACCACAGTAGTTCTATACCAGTTTTCATGGTGCGACCCAGGAAGGACCTGAGGACAAGATGTTTGCTTTCACCTGTTTGCAGCTGTCTTTTCATCTAGTTACCAGGGCAACAAAGTCTCTTGCAGGTACTTAAATTAGTGAAGGGTGCCAAGCCTTCAAGATGGGATCGAGGATGATAGTCATAAGGTAAAAATGAACTAAACCTCCAAAAGTAAGGTCAGAGTCTGTCACCTCATATTAGATTTCAAGATATGATTGTGAATTGGTAGTAAAATATAATCATATCCATGCCTTACAAGAGGAGTGGAGTGAATATAAATTGCTATATTGGTATGCTAAATAGTCTCCAAGTATTAGCTAGATAAAGGACTTGTAAGCTGAGTCCAAAGATCTTGAAAACCCCAGTTTCAAGTGCTTGAGATATACAGGTAGAGCATTTAGGCTTAGTGGACAGTGCCAGGTCATGTTTGAATTCTTTGGTGGTGCGGGGAGATTAAGAAGTGCTTAGTGTTTACTAGGATCCATATAAGTATCAGCTTGGAAATTCTCTGTGCCTTTACTGTTGTGGAAAGGAGCTGAAAGTCATGCAGATTGTCAGATGGACTGTACCTCAATATTGATCTTTTTAGGTTTTTATGTGTTGCAAAGTGCAGTCTTGTCTGCTTAATGTTCTTAATTTAGAGTTGAGTGGCTAATTTTTATTGCAGAGTTAGCCCTTTTTATTTGGAAGTGGCTTCATAACTTAATGATGGTTGCCATATAATTGCATGGCCCAGGGCAGCATCTATCACACATTGAAATGATAGTACCCCACACAATAAACTGGAGTACATACTAAGTGTGTATCTTTGTGCATTACTTGAAGTGACCAGTTATTTGCACACCAGTTTATTCTACAGTGTTGCTTCATGCCTTGTCACATACCTGTTGGTACATTAAGGTATGTATCCTTCCTTCAAGACTTTAGAAAACAAGATGCAGAACAACATTTGGGTTTTGGCAAGCAGAGTAGAAAAGCATTTTATAGTCAGTGGTTTTATGCTCTTACATGATGAATAATTAATTACTCATAAAAAAATTAGTCATCTATCTTCAAACTAGAAATCTAGAAGGTCAATGTGTTTTCTTATGCTATAATAAGAACCTTCAATTAGCATTCAGCTTCACAAATTTGTATAGACTGACTGCTTTGAACTGAAGCTCTGAGGAAGCCATTAATAAAGAGTAAACTAGCTTGTCTAATCCAAGGTTCTGTTTATTATATTTGAATTGTTTAATATTGCCTAAGGTAATAAATTGCTATCTAATATCACTTAATCAAGGGAGTTTAAATGTGTTGTATAGAAAAGAATAACACTTGTATCTGAGTAAGTAATGCTTCAACCTTTTAAGGATGTAATGTATGAAAATTCTCTGTATAGCATATGCTAGAGTACCTCAGGCTTGGTTTAGAGCTCTTTGAAAGGTTTTGTCCATACAATCCTTTAATTTTTCTTTCATCTTTTTTAAATGCAGAACTGTGAACAGAATATGGTGTAATCACACTGTAGGTACATCTCTATGCATTTTTTTCCTTTCTTGGAAATATTTTTTTCCCCTACATAGCAATCCTGTGATAACCAGATGTCATGCATACCCTGAAACTCATATGAAGAAACTAGTGTAGTGTGTATAAAGAGAAACCAAAAAAATGAAAGCCCAAATTATGAAGTTAACCTATGGACAATTAACTATAGTAGATCTATTTGGAAGGTGATAATGGGAGCGTGTATATGCGCAGGTCAGTACTGAGGTGTAACTGAATGAATGATAGAGCGTGTAGTAAAAATCTGTTCGTGTGTTTGACTGGTGTCTATCTGATCACATTCTCTGAACACAGAAGGTAAGTAATACAACAGGAGAAATCCTGAATTATCCTCAAGAGGTGTTTGACACTGCAAATTAACTTACATATTCTCTATAATCAAAGCAGTGAAAGCAAGGTTTTGGTTTCAGTGATGTTGTTACTGCATATGTAGCTGATGTAAGGTGTCGCTTTTCTCCTGGGACTTTGTTGCTGATTCCATGCATTTCAGAAAAATATGCCGCAACTGCAAATGTGGCCAGGAAGAGCACGATATCCTCACAAGCAATGAGGAAGATCGGAAAGTGGGGAAGCTCTTTGAGGATACGAAATACACCACCCTTATTGCAAAGCTGAAGAATGATGGCATTCCCATGTATAAACGCAATGTAATGATACTGACTAATCCAGTGCCAGCCAAGAAGAATGTGTCCATTAATACTGTGACTTTTGAGTGGGCTCCTCCTGTTCAGAATCAGACACTTGTAAGTCCAATTCACTTTTTCTTTTGGTTTAATGCAGGATTTTGTGGGAGATGGGAAAGCAGAGCTTACCAGAAGGATACATTTGTCTCTTCTAGTTGTTTTTTCTTCCTCCATAAAACTGAAAATATGGCGTCTCATTAATGAGGCTTGTCTCTGTCATGTTGCAGACATGAATGCATGTCTGTGAAATTTCTCCAACTGAAGAGATGAGGTATTTTTAATAGATAGGATTAAGCATTTCAAGGATACAGAACTGCTTGAGAGTCCAGCACAGAGCCACAAAGACTATTAAGAGAGTGGAACTATCTCCCTTGTGAGGAAAAGCTGAGGGACTTGGGTCTCTTCAGCTTGGAAAAAAGGAGAGTGAGGGGTGACCTCATTAATGCTTACAAATATAGAAAGGGGAGATGGAGGAAGGAGCCAGGCTCTTCTCAGTGGTATCCAATCATAGGGCAAGAGGAAACAGGTGTAAGCTGGAACATAGGAGGTTCCACATAAATAAGAGGAGAAATTTCTTCTCAGTGAGTGTGACAGAGCACTGGAAGGGGCTGCCCAAGGTGGTTGCGGAGTCTCCTTCTCTGGAGATGTTTAAAACCCTCCTGGCCATGTTCCTGTGCAACTTAATCTAGGTGATCCTCCTCTGGCAGGGGAATTGTTTTGGGTGATCTTTCAAGGTCCCTTCCAATCTGTAACATTCTGTAATTCTGTGCTTATCTGTTAAGACCCTCAAGTCAAATTTCTTTAACCTGATTTACTTTTTAGCAAACTGGGTTCAAAAGCAAAGGGGGGAGGGGGGAACCAAAACAAAATAAGTTTATGTCATTGTTTAAAAGAGAACACACAGTCTGCCTTGTAGCTTTTACTCTAAATGGTAAGAACATGGTCAGTGCTGACATCTGAAAGAGCAACGCTTTCACTATGGTTCCAGCCAACGTAGATGAGATGGTAGATAGCCTTCTGAGGCTTTTGCTTTAATTTTAAAATTTTGCTTGCTAATTTACTCTACTGCAGTGCTTTGTGATCCATGTGAGAATCATGCTATCTCTGACCTACCCTTCAAAATACACTTTTTCAGTGAACTCATCAAACCTTGCTCATCTAAATTAACTTAGCATTCAGTTACTACTTCAATTGTTAGGCTTGCCATTGCTTTAGTAGAGAGGTTTTTTATTTGTTTGGCTAAAATTGTTTCTGCAATTGGCAGTGTGCCCCAGGCAGATTATTTCAGCTTCTTTTTAAAGCTATACTGATAATCAGTATTTGTAGTTAGCTTTGATGAGACCAGGTGCTGTGTAAATGTTATTTTCTCTGAGACGTAATAGCTCTATTTTGTGTGTTGTAAAAGGCTGAAAAGGAACCCTGTCTGTTACTCTTGGAAGAAGACAGTTAATGAATGAATATGCTGTGTTTTATCGCCATATACTACGTTTCAGGAGCTTAATGTTTATGGGAAGATCTTTTGTTTTTGACAAATTTGGCTGTCACTGACAACAGCAGAGATCGATGTAGTTGCATGTTTGCTTAAAGATACGGGTCTATAATTGAAGTGATACCTCATATCTAATTCCTCCTGGTTCAGGCTCGACAGTACATGCAGATGCTACCAAAGGAGAAGCAGCCTGTTGCTGGCTCAGAAGGCGCACAGTACAGGAAGAAGCAGTTGGCTAAGCAGCTGCCTGCTCACGATCAGGATCCTTCAAAATGTCACGAGCTCTCCCCTAATGAAGTTAAGCAGATGGAGCAATTTGTGAAGAAATACAAAAATGAGGCACTTGGCGTAGGGGATGTCAAATTCCCTGGTGAGGTGGAAATGAAAGCTAATGACAAGAATAATTTGAACAGTGGTGACAGAGGCACCTCAGCTGCTGTAGGAGCGATGGAGGACGAGTCCCCAGATAAGAAGGCATCTCAGTATGTAAGTATAAGAAAAAAAAAATAAATCAAGAAGGTATGTAACCATTTAAGTGTTCTCTTTGGTTATTGTAACATAATTAACTTGTTTAACTTTTGAATAATGAAAATCTGGAGAGGGCAGAAAAGAAGGGGAGCTGGAAAATGTTGTCAGTGTCTACACAAAACCCTGATTTCTGACAGTGTTCAGTACATTGCAGCAAGTAACTTCTTAGATGACCTTTTCATCCTCATTGCAGGAACATCTTAACATGGTAAAGTGTAGCACAGCAGGATGGCTTTTACAGAATAATCATCAATAAATGTGTGTTGTTTTGTGGACTAACTGCTACACTTCTCTTGAAAAGTTTCATTTCATTTTAAAAGGCTGTTTTCTCCCTTTTCTTGAAAGAGCGCCAAAATTACCCCCTCAACAGATTGTGTTTATTATTTCCTAGTTTCAGTTAGAGTAACACCTATCCCTCATGTGTCTAACAAGCTAAACCTGCACAGCAGCTGTTTTGACTAGCCTTTTTTTCTTACTCGGTTCTCTCTTGGTCTTTTTTTTTTCATCTTATTTCTGCCTTGTGATGCCTCAAATAATAAGGTAAAGTACCCAGTTTTCATTCATATTGCTATAACAATAGTTTTAATCTGACATAGAATCATAGAACTACTATGGTTTCAAAGTTGTAGATTTATTAGGTTGCTGTCATTTTGTCTTAACTCAGACTCTCCTGCTGAGTTAACTTTTTGGTTTCACAACAGCATTTCTTCACTTTTCTCCTCAAGAAGGACCTACAGAAATACACACCTTGCTGGCCCAGTTGGCTGGAACTGCATTAAGTGAAGGGCAAAAGGCACTTTGTCCCCTTGAGTAATTGTATCAAAAGCTACTTACTTACCTTTCTCTACTACATGTATTTATCACTTCCAGCCTTTTCTTACCCAAGCACCTCTTGTGTGTGCCAGATGTGTATCATCAGTGAGGGCAGTAATTTAAGAAGAGGCTTAGAAGTGTTTAATAGCGTAAGTTAACACTTGAGTTGCTTATCTACTGTTAGGTACTAAGTTTAGCCTGAGCTAATAAATCAGGATTTAGATATGATGCTTTTAAGTACATTTTGTCTGATTTCTGCAATGTATCTTATGCTATAGCATATAGCTGACATTGTTCTCAACATTTACTTTTAAACAGTTCAAAGTAAACCAATATAGAAAAAGCTGTTAAATACCTTGCGGAAGTATAGCTATCCTTGTTTTCACTGTCCATTAATTCTGAATCTTTGCCCTCCAAATTTACTTGCATGTTGTCTTTCAGACTTAGTCTAAAAACCTGTAGCTGTGGTAAATGGATCCTCCCAAACTACTTCTCTTGTTATAGGAATGGATTATGTTTCTTGTAAAAATCCACAATCAGGTCTCTGCTATTAATGTAAATACACCTTTAATAATTGCCTCTGTTTAACTTACATCTGTTTTGCTATGACTGAAAGCTGAGTAACAGATAAATCGGATATTCAGCATATATTCATGTTGTGATAAACAAATCTCTTAATGCACTTTCTAATCACCTATGTTGGAGATGTTGCAATTAATAGGTAAATAAATCATCTTTCCACGTGTGGGTCCATGTGACTACATCACCTCTCAGTTGACTCCTCTTGAACTATGAGGCCTAAAATCAAAAGAAGAATAAAAAAGCTTTATACTCTTCACATGATTTCTTTCCTGTTTCTATCTGTTCAAGGAGTTCTTTCTCCCCTTTTGATATCTTTCTGTATGTATTTTGAAATTGGTTGCATGAAACGAGTGCAGGGACCTAGTCAGTGTGCCCTATGATGAGACACTTTGTTATATGAAATTTATGGGGGTTAATATATTCTCTCTTTTAAAGAAGACCATGTGTGTCTCTTAGCTTGTGGGTGTCTTGGCTTGTAGTGATGTAAATCATATAAAAAAGCCTTTCCAGGATGTTCAAGCCCTTCCTGGACTAACTGGAGTGCGAGAAACACCACACTGGTGATAAAACTAGATAAAAAATTCAGTTTCTATAAAAAAATAAGACCACCTGTGTTTAACTGAAAGATTAAACCCTTTTAGTAAGCAGATATAGAGAAGACAACTATGAAACGTTGGGAGTATTTGTAGCATAGCTTTGTTTATTAACTTTGCAGTTCCACCCTAAGATCATTAATGACAGATGATAGGACAACAGCCCTGAGTGATTGTCCCTTCTTAAACATGGCTTTAAACAGAATGAGTTTGACATATTCAGAGTTTTAGGGTTTTTTTCCTATCCATTGATACAGGCATGGCTTGATCTTCTCATGACTTCTAAGTGCAGTCATTTTCTTGCTGTGTGTTCTAGTCATAGTCTAGTTGTTTAGCTTTGATGCAGTGTCATTATTCTCTCCTTATTCTTTAGTATGCAAGGCTTAGAGAGCGTAACATGAATTTTAATTACCTGCTTTTCTTAAGAACTGGATAGCAGTTGCAAGAATGCAAATATGACAAAATACAATAATCTATTTAAGTTATGCAGGTGCTATGTCAGTAGAGTGTGCATTACCTTGAATTGCTTAGTTTAACTCATACTGAGGCTTCATGTCACACTGCTGTCTGACCATGGGTGTAAACTCGTGCTGTGATTTCAGTCTGGGAAGGTGGGATTTATTAAATATGTTGATAACATGTAATGGCTATAAATGTAGTTCTTCAAAGGCTTATTAACTTGGTAATAACCTTTTTACAGTCCTGCTACCGCTGCAAACTGGACATTAAAGGTGACCCAGCTGTCTATGCAGAACGTGCCAGATATGACAAATTGTGGCACCCAGCATGTTTTGTCTGTTGCGTATGTGATGAACTTCTAGTAGACATGATTTATTTCTGGAAGAATGGTAACCTGTACTGTGGAAGACATTACTGTGATAGTGAAAAACCCCGCTGTGCTGGATGTGATGAGGTAGGAAATAACCTAGTCCTTTGTCCTGGCATTTGAGTTTGCTTCCATGAGAAGTGAAAATATTTCAGTGCAGTGAGATGATGTGCTTTCACCAATTTTAGCTGATCGTAGCTGCAAGGAACTGAAACTGATACAGATACTCTGCATTCAGGCAGATCCATGGTTTGCTTTGGTTGGGATTTTACGCTCTCTACAGGAATATACACCAGTGCGAATTCGACTGACCTAGTCAGTTGCTTCCTGGTGAAGGGCACTAGGGGGAGCGCCTGACTAAATTACACCTTGTAATAGCAGCATACAGAGAAGAGCATGCCTGATGCCTTTGGCATCTACTGGCGCTAATTAAACAAAATTGAGGCTTTTGGGAAATGGTTAAGCAAGTGAGTGCATTTGGGTTTGTTGTTGAAATAATGTGAAACAATCACCAAGAGTTCCTTGGAAATTACAAACCATCCTGAGGCTAGCTTCATTAAAGGAACTACTACTAAAATGCGCATAGTAATGTTTGGTTTTCTGTTCCTCACAGCTGATATTCAGCAATGAATACACTCAAGCAGAAGGTCAAAACTGGCATCTGAAGCACTTCTGCTGTTTTGACTGTGATTGTGTTTTGGCTGGGGAAATCTATGTAATGGTGAATGACAAGCCTGTCTGCAGACCCTGCTATATAAAGAAACATGCTGCGGTAAGATGCTTATGGACGCACTGGTGCTGTAAAGGGAGGGCATGTGGGAATGTGCATCTAAGGAGCTTGAAACTCTTCCCTTCTAGTGTGAGTGTATCGGAAGGATCTAAATAATATACAAGGTTAGATTCAAGTGAGGCATGTTTTTCCTCTTTGAAAAACCACCTTAAAAGCAGATAAGTATTTTGTCAATTCATAATCTTGAATAAAAGTTACTGGGTGGGGTTGGGGAGGCCATTCTGAAAATACATTCACATTGCCAGTGGTAAAGCAGGATTTTCTAACAGGAGCAGTAAAGTAGGCAAAGATGACTAATGCTGCTAAACATTTCATTTGTGTCAATCATTCATTGTGATTAGTGAGATCCGCCTTTGGCTGGTCTGCTACTGCAGTCTAGGAACTTGTGCGTTTCTAACCACATGACTTACAAAGGAGAGTGACAGGATGACTCTAGGTGGGTGTAACAGGATGGTAATTCCAAGCTATGCTAGGAACTCTGAGATGACGGTCCATTCATATCTACAGATTAACTAGTTACTAGTTGGGAGTTCAGTCTATTTGTATCTAGACTGCTTATACAGCTGTTGAAGGTGAAAACGATAATCTAGAGCTGGCAGCTGATCTTCTGATGTAGGTGTGAAGAACTAGTTTCTGGAAATGTTTTTTTTCCTTCTAAAACAAATTATTATTTCAACCACAGAAGTCTCAACAACCACTGCCAATGCCCAAGAAGGGTTGTAACTAATCTCATGGTTAATTCCACAATATGCAGCATCTGTATTGTTCAGCATTGCAAGCTTTTTATCATTGAGCATTGGAAGTCCTTAACCATCATAACTGTCTGACATTAGTCTCTGCAGGAATTAAACTCTTTTGTGCGTTGTATTATTTGGGTTTGTGTCATAAGGTGCACTCTAATTGGAAGCTCTGATTTAACAATTAAGGAAAATAAAATGTGGGAGTCTTATTTCAAAAGCTTTTAACATGTCTCTTTTCCAAAAGCAACTAAGAATTCCAGTTTTTATTTGACTTGTAGAGAGGATGGGTATGCTTCATGTAAATGCTGCTTTGTTTCTAAACAGATCTGCCAAGGCTGTCATAATGCTATAGATCCAGAAGTTCAGCGTGTGACATACAACAACTTCAACTGGCATGCTACACAGGAATGCTTCTTGTGTTCCTGCTGCAGCAAGTGTCTCATTGGTCAGAAGTTCATGCCAGTGGAAGGGATGGTCTTTTGCTCGGTGGAATGCAAGAAAAAGATGATGTCTTAAGATCTGTACAGAACCAAGCATCGTTGTGTTCCAAAGGCTCTTGCATTTCTACTGTAAGATATATAATATTAGGGCATTTGAAGCTGTTGAAAGTATTAAATAGCATTTTTCCAAAGATTTTTTTTAATGACTCAAATGTGCTAGGTCGTTTCTAAGCCATAGTAGAACGTTTTCTTTTGGAATATTGTTCCTAAGTCTTCTGTCAAATTACTTTGTTATGCAAGAAACATTAGAGAAAATGTCTTGTGAACTTTATACACTTTAAGGGAGCTTTTCACCGTGAAGGTTCTTTTGCTGTATCTTGTCTAATGGAAGAAGAAAATGTGAAAATGCTCCAGTTAGTCTTGTTTTATGTGATAAATGTAATTCTTTCACTTTTGGTTTCACTAATTTGTCACTTTTATAGTTTCCCTGCTTTCCTTGAACACTTTAGACAAAAATTGTCAGCTTTACCACCAGATACATTTTTGTTCACTAGACCTCAAGTATGCAGGGAGAATATAGCTTAAAAATAGTTGCCTGATCTTGTTTTTTTGTTGTTGGCACACAGGTTCTTGAGAGATAGTGACTTCTCACATGTAGTTAGTAAAAAAAACAACCTGCACCAGTAAAAGATCAGTGGTTCATGTTTCTCTTCCTCACAACTATTCGTGCCTAGATAAGTCTTCATTTTTTGAGTGTTGGTGGACAACAGATGGAACACAAGCCAGCAATGTGCCCTTGTGGCCAAGAAGAGCATGACCAGTAGGTTAAGGGAAGTTCCCCACCCCCTCTACTCTGCCCTGGTTAAGTGACATCTGGAGTATTGTGTCCAGGTCTGGTGGTGCCAATACCAGAACAAGGGGCAGTGGGCAGGCACAAACTGAAACATAGAGGTTCCACCTAAACATAAAGAAAACATATTTTATAGTGAAGATAAGAGACCTGGAAGGGCTTGCTCAGAGAGGTTATGGTGCCTCTCTGGTAGGTGGCATTCAAAACCCACCTGGATGTGTTGCTATGCCATGCAGTCTTCTCCAGGGGATCCTGCTCTAGCAGGAGGATTGGACTAGATCTTCAGAGGTCCATAGCATTGTGATTAGCACTGAAGTTACTTTTTATATTTTAGGGAAATGAGGAGAAGAAGAAAATGTAAGAGGAGACCCAGCTTTAGAAATAATCCAGCAATGCTATTAGGTGTCACTCATTTCAGAAATTACTTCTTTTTTTCATTGAGTGTATTCAATAGATAGTGCCTTGTATCGGAGACACGGCACACAATACTGTATGCATTTCAAAGAATGTAATTCTGCAAAAGGATCATACTTAGGCTTTTGATTTGTAAGCTCTTAACCAAAGCACGAAGAAGTCTTTCCCAGAGGACTTGCAGGACTCTAGGATCACATCTGTGCATTATCTTTTCTTACTGGGTAGTAAAGCAAATGTGTGGTTCCCTTTTCTTAAGAATTACAGATCTACAGTGAAACTTGTCAGCTGCCTTTGTGCCAGGCATTGAATGGGTAGAGTCTTCGACCTAAAAAATAAAATGTAAGGAAATGTTTTTAAAAAATCTATGCAAGTCTCATGTTCAGCTCTTAAGTTTTATTGTGGCTTAATTGTAACAACAAATAAAAGTAGTACTGTTCACTTGTTGTCTAGTAACTCTGGTCTTGTTGAATCCCCTTCAGGGAAGACAAGAAAAGAAATACTTCCTTGCTTTGCTTTAGCTTTGATGCCATCTCTGAAAAGCTGAAGGCTCGTGTTACTGACAAGGGCTTACTGTCTTGTATAACTCTGTTGACATGCTTACAGGTGCAAAACAACGAGTCTTGTTCCAACAACCACCTATCTTCAGAACTTCATGTGAATGTACTTCAAAAATTATGGCTTTAATTGTATTTTATGTCACAGCATAGGCAGTTTTGAATTCACACAGGTGAGCTAATGTGCTAAGAAAATAAAGTGCATTGTGTCCCTTTGACTGCTGCAAACAGTTTCAGAATAGGTACTTCATGTGGTCTACACTGAGATCTATGCTTTTAGTCCCATGTTCTGTAAGCCCATAAGCTTTTCTCAGGTGCGCTCAGGATCTAAAAAATCCTGTATGTCTTACGTATTACCAGTGGGGCTGTAGTCTTGCTAGACCTGCCTCGAGAAAGGATTTCTGCTTTCCCATTTAAGTGCTCCTTAATCTGTAGCAGTGCATGCTGCAAGAATGCAATTTGGGGTGTGGGATAAGGACTTATTTAACTATTGTTTTAGTACTGTCTGCGTTTACTTGTTCTGAGTGCATCTGTCTTCACCCACTCACATGTATTCTAGAAGCTGCAGCTGATTTCTATACTCCTGGAAAAGCTGTTGTGCAGATTTCCCTGCCACACCTCTGCCAGCCCATGCAACAGCTCCCTTTCTCCTTGTGCTTGCTTGCACACATGACAGTCATACTTATCACTTTAAGTCTTGTTCTGTGGAGTTTTGTTTGTTAAGTTTTATATTGTGTAAGCTTCACTTGAAAGGATGAGCAGCTTCTACCTCAAGACTTAGAAGTTCTGTCCTGATTGAATGAGTAAGGAAATGCACGTAACTCTTGCCGGTCCATCTTGCAGGACTGGCTTTTCCCATGCCACCTCTGAAACATGCTGGCTTGCTGTCTTTATCTCTTGAGAAACTTTCTTTGCCTGCTTGATCCCTTCTGGCTTTCTTCCTTGGAACTTGATTCATCTAGGTGTTTTTGCTAAGGCATAGCCAAAGTTTACTCTGCACAGTAATTGGAAAGGATTGTGTCATAGGAAGGTCAAGTGTAATGTGTGGATGATACAAAGGGGAGACAAAGATACTTCTGTGTGACTACACAATAGATCAGGAGATGATTAAGAGTGCTGAACAGCTCTTGTAATGAGCTAGGAAGGAATTTGTTCCTGAAGATAACACTCTTAGAGGTAGCTAACATGTTAACACACTGGAGCTTGAAAACATGCTGTCACTGCCATAGTAAATACACAGTTAAGTGTTTTTTGGCTATTTTCTCATGGAAGTCCTTTTGGGTCCATTTATCTTAGTAAGTTAAGAATAGCGGTGCAAGTTTTTGTGTACTTCAGTAGTAAAAGTACATACTTCTCAGATGAAGCTCCAAGTATGAAAGTTGAAGTGGTGTGCTTGAGAGAATGTTGTTGATAAGAAAAGCCTTATAAGCACCTGTTGTAGCAACATACTGTTAGAAATAGCTCATTGGAGGCAAGAAACAGCCTGCAGAGGCACTTAACTCTAAGAATCATGCTGCTGCCGGAATGATTTGCACAAGGATTCACAGCAGAAGACAAGTTTGGCCTTGTCACTGTCAGCATGTGTGAGAAGGAAAAGCCCAGATTTACCCTGGGTTTACCTTCAGGGTGTAACTTTCTACCTGACTTGGCTTTATGATCCGCAGTGCATTTTATGCAGGTATTGTGATGAGGTAGGTTGTTATGACTTAAAATTGGAGGGTTTTGGAGTACTGTTGCTAGCAACTGTCTGAGGAATAATTGAGGTTAAACAGTAGAACAGCTTAGTGATAGGGAATAAACAAAAGTGGGCTGAGACCAATTTTGTCACTGACCTAACTGGGGTGTTTGGGAACTTGATTTTTCCCTAATCTAATCAGCCTTTCCAGAGAGCCTCTAAACGTGCCAGATTTGTGTCCACTCACACTTTCAACACTCCCTAAAATTGTGAAATTTGCCTAGTGCCCAAAAATGGCAGACAAGTTTTAATGCCAGTGAGATTACTGGTAAATCTTGTCGTGCTTAACCTGCTAAAAAGCCTTGTCTGGAGCACTTCTGTGTTATCTGTTGGTTGACTGCAGAGCTCATGTGCACAGGCAGCTCATTGTACAAGCATTGCAATACAGCCTCTTATATACTCTGAGAGTGAAGTGGTTTGTGGCAGTTTGAGCACCCATAACTCCTGCTGCTTTTTGGGATATGTGGATGTTTATGCATGTGACAGGCATTTAGCAAATACATGGTTTAACCTTTTCAACCATTTCCTATAGTAAAACTTGCTGGTGTATGTAAATCTAAATATTAGTGTATTAATTCAAGCCTTTCTAGCCTAGATGAAGAAGATGATATTGCCATTGTAGTTCTTACAACATCTGCCAAGTTTAGCATGGGTTTGGGGTGCTAGAGCTTGCAATGGGTGGCAAAGAGGAGGCTGGCTGCCCATGAAAAGGTCAGCAATTCAAATAGAAGCAGGCTCTCCAATTGAATAGGAGCTCAATGACTGACCTGTAAGAACCAGGTGAAGGAAGGTAGTACGAGGGTACAGCAGTTCACGGGCAGGATCCTGCTCCAAAAGTTTGAGAAATGTATGATGTTTTCAGATCCTCCTAGCAGAGCCCCATAGTTTGTGGCATCTCAGTGGAAAGGCATCATAAAAACCACCTCCATGAGAGCAGTCTGCTGCACTGCTGGCACCAATGTGATCATCCTTCCCAGCCTGAGCAAAACATGAGAGAACTCCGATGAGGTTTTCAACAGTATAGAGGAATGGTTTTGTGTATGGTGAAAAAGGATGACAGGGCAATAGAAAATCCTCAACCTAGCCTCCACACCTCTTCATGTGTCAGGTCAGTAAAGCACAAATATTTTTATTAGTTTTCTGTGTGAAACAGAACCTAGCCTCCACACAACAAAGCAGAAACTGGTAGAAATAAGAGGACGTTTCTGATGCGTTTTAAGCCCAGCATTGTTCAGATTTGGCCTCAAGCCTAGCATTGTTGTAGAAGACTTTTGCACTCAGTTTATGAGAAACCAGTCAGGCTTCACTTATTTGTCAACTTTCCGTTTGTTAAAAAGATGTATTATCACAAATAAACATCGAGAGTATTTATCGGTTGCCCTGAGTGAGTTGTTTACATGACTCAAGGATTGATTTTTGTGTTCGCAGTCACAGAAGGAACAACCGCATGATGTTCTTCAGTCACCCAGCAGATGCCGTCTGTGCTACACTGAGCAAACGTGCGGCACCCACAGGGCAAGAGCCTGGGAAATACTCCACAGTAAAAAAATACCGAGTTTTGAACTGAAAGAGGTGTTCTGAAGGTTTAAGAAAGCTTAGTGAAGAGTCGTGGCAGAAGGCGAGCACCAGCCCTGTCTGCCTCGCCTTCTCAGTTGCTGCTAACAGATATAAGCCCCTACTTGAAGACAGCCAGTCCAATAAGGATATAGAGGAGAGAGAACCCATACTGGAGGCCTGAGCAAGGTCGCAGAAATCTGGGAAATTTCCCAGTAAAATGACAGCCTCCTCCACAAAGAAGAGAAGGGTCCTAGTTATTGGAGACTCGCTCCTGAACGGGTCTGAGGGCCCAATATGCAGAGCTGACNGCCCAATATGCAGAGCTGACCCTCATCACAGGGAAGTCTGCAGTCTACCTGGAAACTGGATCAGGGATATCACTAGGATGCTCCCTAACCTAGTGAGATCAGATTACTATTGCCCACTGCCGATCTTCCAGACAGGTGGGGAAGAAGCCGTGTTCTGTGGCCTGAGGGGAATGAAGAAGGACTTAGGATGTCTGGTAAAAGAGTCTGG
>VZRI01011709.1:0-18353 GCA_013397515.1 Upupa epops | reverse complement strand
GAAAGCAATTTTAATTTGGTCCCAAAACAAAAGGCTATCAGGGTAGACATTTCGTCCTGGCAACTCATGTTGTTTCTGTACAAATTTGATATATTTGTTTTGGTTTTTTCTTTGGCCTGTGCTAATTAATGACGCAAGATAAAATTTAAATACCGGCTGCATGTTAGTATGGTAGTTTCCGTTACCTAAAAATAAATCTGTATCTTTCTTTAAAGAGGTTGACATTTTGAAACCGATTTCTTATTAGCAGCATATGGTTTCCTTCTGGGAAACACTGACATGTTCTGCTGGTGAAACCACGAAGTCTTCCTCCTCTTTTTTTTTTACTTAATGTAATGTAATTGCTTGGAATTTCATCGGACGGCAATGTCCTGTTTTGTCTTCAGTACTGGTGTTGAAACAGTAAATTAAGATGGAAGCTAGGAGTTACTTACTCTTAACTGTTCTGGCATTGTTATTTATTACACATCTGTGAGAGTACCTCTGCTGAATTGTTTCTTTACCCTGCCTATCCTGCTAGTCTGCTCTAATGCTATTAAGAGTCAAAGGAAGAGAGAAAAGTAATATTTGAAATTATTTGTGAAATCCACTTACCTTCTGCATAGTCTTTTTCTGCAACATGATGGACACCTAAACTGAAGCAAAGGTAATGTGCACTTGTATCAGTGATTCCTGTCACTAGTAACAATGGGATCATCATCTAACTCCATGAAATTTCAGTATGCTTTCTGGAGAGTTTTCTACAGTGGCCAGGTCTGCAAAATATAGAGGTCAGCTGAGGATGTAGTTCAAAAATTGCACTTCTCCTTTCATGCTTCTCACTTGGTAACAAACTACTTAAACAAGAGGTCCACTGAGCTTGGTGTTAAATCAGATGCAGAGTCTGCAGATCACACTGCAAATGACCAAAGTTTTCTCCCCCTTCCTGTTGTGTGACCTGATCCAAGAGCTGGCGATTTAAGAGTGGCTAATACAGCTTTAGACTATAGTAAAGTTTAAATGTTTGTCAGAGGTGAGAGGTCCTGCTTTGCACATGTGAAAAACAGTGTTCAGAAGGAGCAGTGAAGCACTGAAATGGCCTTCCCAGCGAGGTGGTTGAGTCACCATCTCTGGAGGTATTTAAGAGGCATGTAGACACAGTGCTTTGCTACAGGCTAGAGTGTAAGGCATGGAGGAGGGGTTTTTGTTTTTCAGTCTCTCAGGTGTTTAGGTTTTTTGTTGGTGTGGGCATGGTTGGACTCAGTGATCTGGGAAGTCTTTTCCAACCATAATTATTCTATGGTTCTGTGGTACCAAGATAATTGCTTTGTAATTCTACAGAATCCAAGTCCTTTGGGTTTATTTAAGCTTAAAATGCATTTCTTGACCATTCTTCACCTCTTGTTTATGTTTGCAAAGTTCTGCTTTCAAAGTACACAGTGTCAACAGATCACTTTTGTTGTCATCTATGCAGATCATTCATTTATTTTAATAAATTTCACAGTTGGAAAAGCATTAAACATTTTTGAACTGCAGGACTGGTAAAGATACCTAATAATCAATTAGAACAACTCTTATTTATAAACATTTCCTTCAAACTGAAGCATACAGTATAGAATTTCCCTTTGGCTTACTGTTTCAATTTCCACAGTGGAAAAAGTTGTTATGGTCTCTCTGGGTATAATTAATATTATCCCTGACTACTGAGTGTTAAGAATGATTTATGTAATCTCTGGGTGGCAGGATACAAATGAATCACTCTAAAATCACATTAAGAACTGAAGTACTGTGTTTTATGTTCAAGGAAATTGCTGTGGCTTAAGATTTGTACTTTCATTTAATTGCCTACAGCTGTACTGTATTACTTCCTAAAATAGTACTTTCAGCAATTTTTTCAATAATCCACCAACAGTGATCATGGAAAGAATATCCAAAGAAATTAGAACACCACAACATATGGAGTTGACTTGCATTCATGATTAATGGCTATCACAGACACACAAGATTCCACAAGACCTGATGTCTGTATCCCAGTTGGACTCAGTCAGGGCCTAGACTTGCCGTGGTTGGAAGGTTTTGGTATGGATGTTTTTGGGTGGACAAAAACATGGAAAGTATGAGCCACGAACACCTTGCAGTAAGGATTCTATTAGTTCTATAATGGTTGCTATTACTTATGTGCCTTCCAATATGCTGAACAGGAAAATTGCTGAAAGGCCACTGCGTTAATCCTTGACCTAGGAAATTCTAGAGATCTCCAGTTAGATTTCGTCTTCTATCACACTTTGTGTGAAATCCAGAACTTAGGTGTTGGTACCTTGTTAATACATTCTCTACTTGAAAAGTCTTTTCACAGAATTGCAATCACTGGAGTTGGAATGGACCACCCTCTAAAGCAGGATTGTGAAGAGCACATTGCACAGGGTTATATCCTGCTGGGTTTGAATAGCTCCAGAGAAGGAGACTCCACAGCCTCTCTGGGCAGCTTGTTCCATGGCTTTATCACCTGCACAGTAAAGTTTTTCCTCATAGTTAAATGAAAATTTCTGTGTTCCAGCTTGTGACCACTGTCCCTTGTCCTGTCACTGTGTGCTCCTGAAAAAGAGTCTGAGTTCATGTTCCTTACACTTACCCTTTAGATATTTGTAGACGCTGGTAACATCTCCTCTTGTTTTTTTTTTCTCTAGGCTGAACAGACCCAGCTCTCAATTTTTCTTTGTAAGAGGTGCTCTAGGCCCTGTCATCTTTGTGCGTTCAGCTGGACTCCAGTAGCTCCCTGTTCCTCGTGAACTGAGGAGCCCAGAAGTGGGCACAGTATTCCAGATGCAGATTCAGGGCAGAACAGAGGGCGAGGAGAACCTTCATTGACCTCCTGGCCACACTGCATGTATCTTTCCCCTTTGCAGATAATAGGAAATCTACAGTAGAAGAAAGATATAGTTAATGTTTTTTCCTTTAGTGGTATCACAGAATGGACTTGTCATGATACAGACTTTGTCCACCTGTTTTTTTATAAAATGTTGTATATGAGTACTTGAAATTCTGGTGGTGTAAACTCCAAACAGTTCCTGGAACCAGCATTTGCCACCCAAATTCAACATAGCTGTAGTAGGTGATGTCTGGCTGCTCTGATTTACTGCATTTGGGGCTCTGAGCAATCCACAGGCCAAAAAACTGAGAAGTGTCTTTCCCTTATATACTTTGATTTATGCTTTTCAGAGAAGGAACTGACCTCAAGTACTCAAGAAGGCACTGCTTTTGTTCCATCTGAAAACCACTGTGAGTAGGCCTTGGGTCCCATTGGTCTGCTAAGACACTGGAAGCAAAAGTAATGATTTTGGCTCCGGGCCCTGGCAATCTTTATGCAACAGATGACCACAGTAATGCCAGCACTAAATCTGTTTCTTAATTCCCCATACATGGTAGGGTCTGGCTTTTGCATGTTGAGACTCACCCACAACCATTTGGGTCTGTAAAGGCTGTTGAGCACAAAATTCACCCAAAAGGGGTTGAGTTCTATACCTCTGTTTCAAACTTAATCACAGCAAATAATAAGTTGTTTGATACATAATTATGTTTGATTTTATAAGGAAATTCCTGTATTCTTGATTAGACACATCTTTAGTGAGGTTAGCAGAGTAGTTGTGGAAGTTGAGCAAAGATGCACGCTGGATCCCATAGGTGTCTGTTTTTGAACTTCATTTGGTAGCAGCTTGTAAACATCCAAGAATCAATCAGGTTGGTCCTAGTAAAATAAATATGTAGAAATTGTATGAGTAATTACAGTAATGGTAAACAGTGCTTTTGATGATAACAAACTAACAAAGATGGAATTACTTGTACAGTGGAGCTGCTGTAGAGTAGGGGCTTGACGTCTTCTGGTTGAAGCAGAAACATTTTTATACAAACCTGTCTTTGAAGAGAGAAAAATGAGAGGAAATCTGGGAAAAACTCACCTATTGTATCATCGAAAACTTTACCTTTGGAGCAACAGCACGTGGATGCATTCAGTGAGTTTGGGTCACCTCTTTGAAAATCTGAGCTCGTCATTTATTTTGCAGATCAAAACCTTAGTGAGCCACTTGTCAAAACCTACAGGTTAAAGTTGCTTTATTGGTGGCTGGCTCTTACAAATGAACCTGGAGGAGGTGTTGAGTTTTCTAGTTTCCTGGTGTGAAACTGAGGGAAGGAACAATGAAAACTCTCCATAGAGAATGTAGTAGTCTCCTACCATTCCAGCCAGCTGGCATCATGGGATTGACAAAAAAAAAAACCAACCAAATAAGTCAGAGAAAGTTGTAGGCCATGATATATTTCATGTATTTAATGAAATAACAAATCTAACTGTACATAAATGTGGATTTTACCCCATAAACACCAACAGACTGTAGCAATGGGTTTGCAGTACTAAGGAGAAGTGTGAAGCCACTCCACTCAGTCCGGAAGTAACTGCTTGGGGGTTGTTCAGTGTCTAAATGCAGAGCTTTGCTTGAAACCAGACCTCACTCCAAGGAGACAGACTTAAGACTTCATACACAGCTCAGCACAGTCCAGAAAGCAGAGAAACAAGTCTTTAGAGACAAAGCTGCTCCCACAAACCCTAGCAGTGCAGACTGAGGACCCTAGTACCACCTCCCAGGCTACACCTGCCTGCACAGATGGGCTGGGCATGGAAAGTTGAGGCACTGCACAGCTGGGGCTTACGCTGCAGAAAACTTACCTTGCAAGGTGCTAAACCATCTGCAAAGAGCAGTGAGCTGAATCAGGGTTGTGCCAGGCAGTTACTTGCTAAAGCTGCTGGTTGTCCCTGTGCCAACACTATGACAGGACCATCCTAAGCAGTTAAAGTTAGAGGTGGTATTGTTCTGACATCCAGCAATATAGCCAGACACTTAGAGGGGGTATAGCCTGTTGAAACACCAAGAACATGCTTCTCCCAATAGATTTACAATAACTTGACGCACAGAGTTCTGTCTCTCTTCAGCTGCCTTTGGCTTCTTGAACACTTTTACTCTCCTAATAAAATAAATAGAAGCATGAAACAAGTCCCAGAGGAGCTGGGTTCAAGTCAGACTCTTACCTGCTCACAGCATAGGGGAGCATGTTCCCTGCAAGAAGCCTGCTTGTGGAAGTGACTCCTAGAGAGTCACAGGCTGCATAGAGCTGTTTGAGGGCAGCTAGAGTAATGACATGCCATCCTCTAACATGCTGCAACCCAGACTGGGCAATCCTGAATGGCTTTATTTATACAGGTATTTGCAAGGAAACATACTGCCAGGGACACTCCTCAGCCTTTTGGCTAAGGTCAAGTCTATAACTTGTCAGCCCAGGCATCTGTGGAGGGAATTCTGCCAGCCTGCACCTTGCCAGTCTTTGGACAGTGATGTGGTTTCTTCACATGACATTGAGGGACGGAACTTTAGAATTATTGTGTGTGCTAAGGTGCCACTGTCAATCAGCACAAAGCTTTGATCTGACCAAACAACTTACACACATGTGCTGCAGCAGATGATGCAGGAGTAGTGTGAGTGAGCATGCTGCCCTCCACACAGGCACAGGGATCTCACTAACTCTGCACCACAACTTTCCAGCATTGCAACATCTGCACAGGCATGACTGTGCCTGAACCTGCAGTATCTGACTGGCTGTGTTCACATCGAGCTATAGACCCACCAGCTGCCGAATGCAGCCCTGCTTTTTTGTGAGCTGCACTTCAAATATGGAGAGCTCACAGGACCTATTTCTAGGAAAGGGGCAGTGGAGACTTCTGTGCTTTGTGTCTTCACCTCCCACATTGCTTTGCAGCTGCAAGGGAGGCTCAGAGGAGTAGAAATGCCTAATTTCTTCTAAATTATAAGAGTTCTTTGTCTCTCCCTGAATTTGCTTGGTTTTTTTCGAGTGTTGTTCTACAAAATCCAACTCAATACAGTTTCCCTGTTGATACCTAGTCTCTTCTGTGCGGGATGTCTCCTGGTGGGCATCAATGGGCTCACAGAGAAGCAAATTCATACAGACAATTTTGGACATGGCTTACAATTGTGCAGCAGGGTGTGGGGCTTAAAAGACAGGGATGCAAGAAGAATGTTGTGGGTTCAAGCCCATCCATCATCAGCTTCCATTCGGCAATCCCAAATGGAAGAATGACCATACCAGAACAATAGTTTCCCATTCAAGCACATTTGTGTTTCGGTGCAGGTAATAACTTCTGAGAGTTGCCCAGCACTGGATACTAGCAGCATCACTTCCAGGCAGGGTAAAAGTACTTGGTGAGCATATGGGACTCAGCTGGGCAGGCAGAAGCAGATGACTGCTGCATGATGTGTGGCTCTGGAGATGGCTTCAGCCCTGAACTCCTTACAGGGGATGATGTCACTGAGATGTGCTTGTTTCCAATCTCCAGCTGCTGGTATGGAGGCCCCATTACCAACTGTCTGAGCATTTCAGCCTGTAGGAAAATGTACAAAGAGGGCCAGCTCTGCGAATCTGGACAGATCAACATGCAGGCAGGCTTTAAAAATAATAGGCTGAAAACCTGATGATTGTGTAATTACCTGTTAAACTCGTGAAGAGTCTGTCAGAGCAGTCAAATTTTGTGAACACTGACAGATGCACTGCCATAAAATGCCTCATGAAACACAGGCTGCATCCCTGCTGAAGCCACCAGTGGGATTGGCACTGGTGGCAGACTGGCATCTGTGGGACTAAAAGCAGTGCAAAGAAGCAAAAATGGCTATCAGAGGTGCCTTGTGTTGGTGACAGATTAGGATCTCCTCATCACGTTCAACAAGACAGTGGCTGTAATTTTTCCTGGAAGGTTTTTTGTCAAATACTGTTGGTATTTGGGGAACTTGGCACTCAGAGGTGAGCAACGCATACAGCTTTACCTGCTGGCAAGACTATTCTGCACCTACAAAAATTGTATCTCAGGTTTCCTCAATGAAGTAATTTTAACTTGCTTTGTTTTATCTGCAGCTTCATCTGCAGTTTATTGCTGTATTATAATTCTGAGACAGAGTGTTTGTGGAAGTGACTGTTAGCATGAGGAGAATTAATTTGTTAACTGTCTTGAGAAGAACATGAATGTAAAAAACCAAGGTAAAGTATATTTCAAGTCTGTGTTTTGCATCTCAGTTACTTATTTTCAAAAGGGTCACTGAAGGATCCAAATAGAGGAGGCAGAGGCAGGGATGAATTAAAACATTTAGAAACTTTTATGAAATGTTTTACTGATAGTTGGCTTCTACCCACAATCCCCGCCTTGAGAGCTGTGTTTGCAGGACTGGACAGTGTACTGTAGATGAAGGTATCAGAGTTCTCAAGATTCAATCTGGAACATTTTTAGTGTTCCCTGTGGCAGATTATAACCACGGTGAACAGAGGATTTAAATCACTAATGTGTCCTTTCACCCAGTCCTATTTGTAAAATACTGCTGTTGTGTTTGTAGCTGCAGAGAATGTGCTGGGTCACATCCCATCTTACTGTGCTGTTCCTTTGCCACATCAACACCTAACTTCTCCAGAACCTTTCCCATGGGTTTATTCAACATGCAGCACCATGATACACTGCAGAGTTGCTTTGCAGCCTGAATCCTGAGACCTTCCACAGAGGCAGATTGATGCCCTAGACCCACAGACAGCTGAAGGAAGCCACAGAAGGCTACCTCTACTCCAGGATGTGCCCTCTGCACACTGAGTCAGCTGTTCTTCCCTGCGGTACATGGGTTTCTACCATATTTAAGGTCAGACTGCTTTAGCCTTTCATGTCTGTCCTTTGCTTAGATGAAGGTTGGCATCAGCATGAAGAAAAGCCAAGACACTTTGTCCCTAGCAAAGCCAGAGCCTCCCTGGAGTCAGGCACATGGTCAAAAGCTTACATGGACACCCTTGCTCCATNCCCCCTGCAGCTTTTATGGTCTAAACAAATGTATAGCAAAAGTAATTTCATAGAATCACATATGGTAGGGGTTAGAAATGATCTCTGGAGACCACCTACTCCAACCCTCCTGCCAGATTAGGATCACCTAGAGGACATTACACAGGAACATGTCCAGCTGGGTTTTCAATGCCTTCAGAGTTGGAGACTCCACAACCTCTGAGCAGGCTGTTCCAGTCTTCTGTTATCCTTGCCATAAAAAACCCCTTTTTCTTATGTTCAACCTCAATCACCTATGACACAGTTTATGCCCATTGTCCCTGTCTTGTCACTGGTCACCACCAAGAAGAGCCTAGTCCATACTTCTGACACTGTCCCCTTTAGATACGTGTAAGTATTTGTGAGATCACCCCTGTTTCCTCCTCTCTAGGCTAAAAAGCCCAGCTCTTCCAGCCTCTTGTCATACGGGAGATCATCCAACCCCCAGATCATCTTAGTGGTTCTGTGTTGAACTCTCTCCAATAACTCCCTGTCCCTCTTGAGCTGAGGAGCCTGGAACTGGACATAGTGGTCTCACCAGGACACAGTTGAAGGAGAGGAGAACCTCCCTCAATCTGCTGGCTGTGACCATTGGTCTTCTTGACTCATGATCAGCCTGTGGTCCACCAGTGCCCCCAGGCCATTTTATCTAGAGCTGCTCTCCAGCAGGTCAGTCCCCAACTTGTACTGACACAAAGGGTTGTTCTTGCCCAAATGAAGCTCTCTACATTTGCCCTTGTTGAACCTCATCAGGTTTCTCTCTACTCAGCTCTCCAGCCAGTCCATGCCATGCTGGAACAGAGCAGTCCTCTGGCCTGTCAGCTACTTCTCTCAAATTCGTGTCATAAATAAAATTGCTGAGGGTACACTCTGTCACCTCATCCAGGTTGTTCATGAATATATTGAATAGGACTTGAGGAGCACCACTAGAGACAGGCCTCCCCAACTTGACTCTGCCCCACTGATTACAACTCTCTGAGTTCTGTCCTATAGCCAGTTCTTAATCCACCTCACTATCCAATCATCAATCCAGCCTTCTTAAATTTGGCTGTGAGGATGTAATGTTGAAAGCCTTGCTGAAGTCAAGGAAGACCACATCTACTGCCCTTCCCTCATCTATCCACTGGGTGACATATTCATAGAAAGTTATCAGATTAGTGAAGCTCTGAAACATTTGGAGCAATGAAGTCCTGCACCACCTACTTCCTTTCCCCAGCCAACCAGCCAGCCATTGCTCAGGAAAACTCAAGTAAGGTTTTAAAATTGAATCTCAGCTCCACATAGCTTTGTGGCATTTGCTATGTAATTTCCTGCTAGCTTTTCCACTGGCTCTCTTTAGATTGCTTCTCACAAGGCACTGTGCTGTGACTTACTGCAACACTCAGGAGTGTGCTCTCCCCTTACCTCTTGCTGTGCTGACATTCAGCATATCATCATTTAGTTGACCTGAAGGAGTGGTGGATGAGAAACCAGCAGACTTTTTTGCCATCACTGAGCTCCCTGCTCAGCCAGCATGAGAAGCATCTGCTTCTGACCTCATGGCTATATCTGCAAGAAATCTGAATAAATATTGTGGCAAATGTTTCTTTCACTCATCATCTGCTCCTCTGACAGGCCAGCCTTAGAGGAATACTAATGCTCTAAGTAAGTAATACAGTGCAGAAAAATCCTCAATATCAGGTATAGGGGGCTAAATAACCACTTTCCTTTTTCTGCGTAATGGACCTGTGAGAAGGAAATAGCCACAAGCTACAGTGGGAACACGTATACACTTCAGTGAGGAAGAGAACAAGAGGATACCAATGCTTGCTGGTGTGGAGCATGTCCAGGTAACCAGACTCATCTAAGGCAGTAAACCATCCTTGAGCTGAAGTATTGACTTTGTGCCTCTACAGGTTGCTGGAGCCAAAAGGTCTGTCCATAAAGAAGACAGGGCACACTCCAAGAATTTCTTGCCTGATTACAGCTAAAATCTCCTGAAGGCAACAGCTGCTTGGAGGGACTTACCCTTCCCTTGTCCAGAAAGAGAGAAAAAAGTGATCTTAATGCAGTTATAAACAGACATCTCCTTCCAAACCTCAACCACTTGCAGTCCGTTGAAAGTCTACTACCTCCCCTTGTCACTGTTTTCTCCTGTGACAGGGCAGGGAGTGGGTGAGAAAAGCCAGAATGCTCAAGCTGAGCAGTCTGACCAAATTACCTCTGCTGTGTGCAAACTACAGTCTTTTTAGTTTTATGATGGTTCATCCACAGTACTTACATGGTTAATGGGAGGCTGGGAAGAAGTCAGCTGTAAAAAATGCCACCAACAGAAAAACCTGTGCTGTTGTCAGAGCCTACGCAGAAGGACAGAAATAGATGACCAGGCCAGTGATGCTGGGGAAGCACTTCTGCTCAGGTGTGGGAACAGCCATCTTTGACTGCAAAATGCAGGACTGCTATAGGTAAGTATGCCTTGAAAATATATTGCACAACAGAGCTGGCATTTGGCCATCTAAGAGGAAAGCAAATGGCAATTTATATGGGAGGTAAGGCTTGTGCTTGTGACAGCACAAGGGCCATCAAAACAGACATGTTCTTCCCTACCAGGTCATCTAACCATGTACAGATTCTACACATCAGTTTGTCAGCAGTGTGCCTCAAGAGAAAGAATTGAGTGGTGGTGAGTAATAGCAGTAAGTAGCTTACAGAAATTTTCTGCAGGAGGCTAAAAAGCTACTTGATCCCCAGGATGTAACCTGAACACAAGATAGAGCACGTACCTGCACTATGATAAAACAGTGTAGTAAGGTTTCTCTCAACACAAAAATAAATGAAGGCACAAAACCAACAAAGATGAAAAAACTGGAAATAGTTTATTTGCTGCATAAGGAAACCTTGTAAATTACATATAAAGAAACTTGCTATGCTGTAGTATATAATTTTCAATATTCCACAAAGATAATTGTAATAAATATACAAACCAAAACAAAGTAGAAGACTAAATCCATCAGGCAACCTACAAAATGGTTCATCAAGTTTTATAATTTGCAGCACTAGCATGCCTAAAATCTTGTTAATTCTGAAGTGCTGCAACAAAATTATTTTCACATTTCTTTGGAGCATTCTTAAAAACCATCTAACTACAAAATACTGTTAAAAATTAGCAGGCATTAGTTAAACCACCCAAAAAAAGTAACACTGAGTTATAACTGATGCAAGGATGCAATTTTTCTTTTTGATTTCAAAAGCCATTTTAGTTTTGCCAGGGTGATGAATTATCTGAGTGCACTGTTGAGTCCAGTCAGCCTGAAGCACTGCTGACTCTTGTCATATTATGACTTTATATAAACTTCATAGATTATACAGTTCTGGAAGATTTCTCTGTTAAGAGACATTCACTAATGGGAATTTTAAAAAAACAACACAGTGAAGCTGCAAACTAGTTAGAATGGTTATCCCCTCAAGTGCAGTGTGTGCTTAGAAACATACTATACCACACCAGGCATTTTTATTTGACTTTAAATATAAAAGTGCTGATAAAGGCTTTACTGATGCCCTATGGCCCCTTGAAAGAACAGGCAGAAATTTTTGACAACTTTTGCTGTAGTCCACCTGCACATTACATGAAACAGCAGACTTAACTGCATTTTACACCTTGCTGCTCTTGATCTGCCATGGTATAGTAGTAGTATACTAGAGTTGTGTGGGTCCTTGTCTGGATTCCCACATGTTCCACCTGGGCCACCATTAACATCATGTGTTGGAGACCCCAACTATATTTCAACCAAGAATTTAGACACAAAGGGAGGGTTTAGCAAAACCACTTAGGAACCTGTAGGCAATGAAACAACTTAGTCTGTGGAAGAAAGGCACCAAGACATTTTAATTCATTCCCCCCCACACATATCACAGAAAAACTACCCCACAATATATAGACACAGACACTGCTGTCTGTCACACTGCTCCTACAGTTAACTGAGATGAAAATGTCCAGAGCGTCCATAACAGACAGTTCCTGCTTCTCTCTGAAATCACAGATGTCCAATGAATCTTAGCCCTCATAAATACTCAAGGTTCAGAATTCTCACAGTCACTCTGGGTCCAGACGAATCTTACCACACACCATAAATTTTCTTCAACTTCAGAAGCCATAACATTCTCTGAAGTGATAACATTCTCTCTCAGCATCAGCAACATAGCTCCAAACTGTCCAAGATGGAGAGAAGCGAAGAAGCTGGAAGTCACCAAGGGGGAAGAAGGGGGAGACTGGGGGAGCAGATGCTTTTCAACTTTTTAAACGCAAATTTTAAACTTTTCTGCAGAGAACACACAAATTCAACCTACAGATTCTACTCAGCTTTTAAAACATAACAGGATCACACTGACGAACAGCTCTCTTATCCCATACAGATCTTTAACAAACTGAAAACACTTCACTATGCTTCACTGTTATTGAATACTTGGGGTTATAAAAAGAAACTCTCTACAACATGATTACCTAAAAATATTTGTTAATAAGCTTAATGCAAACATTAAGTAGAAAAAATGGTTTAGTTACAAAAAAATTCATTAGAGGGCCAATAAAAATATACTGAAGAGAAGATCTTTACAAAAGTGAGGTTAGGAAGTATGAGGCATTTTGACATTCACTGTAAACATCCTGTGCTCACTAGAATCCCTTGTCTAAAGTATATGTTCTGGATTTGTTCCTGAGCTTCATGGCCAACACTTGCATAGATACCTAAACCTATCATAAAAGGGTTGTTTATGCAAATGTTTCTGTACTGCTTTGTACAGAAGTACTTCAATAAACTAATGACTTTACCTTGTGAAATAGTTTCGTTCCACTATCAGGCAGTTCAAGGAAACTATGAAGCACGGTATGATTTTTGTATACTCAGTGCATTGGATGGGTTGGGACAGCTACCTTACAGTGAGTTAAATAATATTACACTAAGTGTAGCTGTTTGGTATGCTGGCTTAGCATCTACTTCTGCTCACTGCTGCAAGGCTCACTTCTGCTCTGCCAAAGACTGCATATGGCAAAATGTCAAGAATCCAAGTGCTACAACATCAAGCAGCAAAATTAATCCCCAATAATAAAATGCAGCTTATGAACAGTACAGAAGACCTTACAGAGAATTTCACCTTTACCCAGGCAACATGACTGCTTTCCTCTAGATTAAACTCCCCCTACTGGAGGAACCTAGAAAGTACTTGGACACGGAGTGGTCTAAGTAAAAGTCTGAAGAACATACTTTCATTTTGGATATAAAAAGCAGGCATGTGTTTAGTTACTGCACACGCAAATGCAAATGGGAAGTGGTAGGGATGGACAAACAAATTCACCTCACAAACAGCACGAAAACACAAAAGCAGCAAATTGCCAATTTCAAATCTTATCGTAAGGCAAATCTAGATAAACACCCATAACAGCAATAATAAGAATGAGGAGTTTTTCTTGACTTTTCCATTTACTTTTTCTGTGATTGGCTTTTACACATTGATAAAATTTGTTTAAGCACTTTCTGGACATCTTCATCCATCTGACCCTAGAAAAAGGGAGAAAGAAGAAAAGATGACTGAGAGAGTTTGAGCATCTCTCTACTCTTTAAGAAAATTTACAAAGTCTTTTTGAGGTATAGTTATTTGATTGATTTCCCAAAAGGAAGCAATGCTAAATTTGTGCTTGCTTAAATGGTCATGCTTTTTGGGTAGGATGTCTTGATTAAGTGTTTCTTTAAATGATTGAGCATTTGCAGTGTAACTGACAATATGCAACCATACCTGCACAGCATAGAGAAGATGCATCCTGTAAACTGAGACAATTTCCTGATGATGTTTCTTTGTTTCCTAGAAAACAGTTAAGCAGAAAGCCACAGAGCATTCAGAATGGCTGAATTCAGAACTCCCCCACCTAGATTTAGAGAGCTCTGAGGAACTACATACAAACCACGCTGTTATGCATGCATGGAAGACCAGCTCAGGCAGCGCCACACCACTACCTATCCAAAATATAGTTTGCTCAGACATGTGCTCCACAGAAATACTATCATTCTTCTCATACCAGTACAATAGACTGGTGAGATGATGTCAGTTGCAAAAAGTGAAAGTGCTGAGCTGTAAAGATGTGGAATGAACACATCCCCCTGAGCTTGTCAGCAACCAGAATTGAGGAAGGCCAACAACATTCTGACAAGTCAACTGTCAACTGCTACTGAACTCTTTCATCAGTGACCCATCTGTCAGCTAATGCTTTCCCATGAAAGAGAAAGTACTTACAGAGGAATCAACCCATTAAATTCCTAGTTAATTACTATATACTCAAACAAAGGAAAGTCAGCTTCCTTTTTCACGATCACAGACTGCCACATCCAAAATCCAAAAGCCATCTTTCCAAATAAACATGAAGCTGTTAGGAAAGCCAGCTACAATAAGAAACGAATGCTCCTGTCCTATTTTAAATCCTACCCACCTTCCTATTACATTGTGTACCTTTGCACCTTATACTACTTCGCTAGTCCCTCAGCAGTGAGAGATTAATGGTCCTTTCAGACATGGGGAAATTATTCCAGTGGCTGTTCTTGTTGTAAACAATTTTCCTACTGTCAAATCAGAATCTTCCTAGTACTAACTTGTATCCATTAATTTATTTTAGCTTAAAAAAACAGGACAACTTCAGTTAATGAATACTGTTGAGAAAACACACAAATCCATTCCACACTGGCCATATTTTTCACAAATTGTGGTCTCAGCAACAGGTCTGATCACTACATTCCACTACAAGTACAGAACTCTTCTCCACTATTGATCCAAGGAAATACATTGGGAAAAACAGCTTTATTCAGTTATGCTATTTCTGAATAGCAAATAATGACTTGTAGATTCTAAATGTTTCAGAGAAACAGATATTACAGAATTTATGGATGAAAATTTATTTCCTTGTATTCATTGACCACACTTTATAAAGCAGAGTGAAAAATAGCATGGTTGTCCTTGGAGAACTTGGAACAATAGTGGGTTTACAAATTATCACACTTACAGTCAGTTGGTTTTGCAACTGCTTCACTTGCTGTTGTAATGCTTCCAGCTGCTGGCTTTGTCTTTTGGGGGAACTGGTTGAGTAGGAAAGCTGAGAAAGGCTGTTTAGTGCTTCTTTTAGTTTGCTAACTTCCTTGGACATTTCATTAATCTAGGGAGGCAAAGAACAGGCTTTCATTAAAAGCTGAAAAGCATATTGTATTGCTGTGTGTCTCATCTTGGGATTATTCATGAGTTACATGTAAGAGTGAGCAATAAACAAAATGTAAATAAACTTAATGGATAAACAAAGACTTAATGTAAGCATAGGGTTACAATGCTTCTCTGTTCCTTCTCCTAGGCCAGTCAATTTAAAATGCATTTCTGAAAGCCAGCAATATTTACAAATGAGGATTGCATTTACACCTCTACAAATACTGCTCTTGAACACAAACCAGAAATGTTACAAATATCTGCTGGCTTTGAGTAGCCAGCTTAATATGTAGCTGTAATGGCATATATATGGTAGGTGCAGAAAAAAACAGTGAAGTCATGCTGAGATTATACAGTAATACCAGAATAGTGAATTTTTTGTTCCTTTCTGATCTTTTGCAGGGTTGTACTTTTGGGTTTTTTTGTTTCTTCTGAAATCTATTCCTGATGAAAAACCCACTTTGACTTCAGTTGCCTGAATAGCGTGAACCCAAACTACTTCGTACTTAAAAGACTTCAGTTGAAAGACACTCCTTATCTCCACATATTGAAAACTTTTCTGGCTTTGATATCTGAGTGGGGTAAATGCACTCAACAGTTAATATATTGTCTAGCAGCTCCTGACACAACATCATTTGTTAGGTCACCCATGCATCATTCACTATGTTTTTCAGTCCAAACACATGTGTCTCCACTGTAATGAACCACTAACCTTTTTATCTTTATCTTCTTCCAGTTTTGATGAGCTTTCAGAATATCTTTTCATTTCAAGAAGATCTTCTTGAGCTTGGTGGTACTTCTGCTGAAAACCAGTCACCTCCCTTTCCTTTGCTTCAAGCAGAGTATGCATACGTTCTTTCTCTTCTTTCAAGTGCAAAACTTCCTTTCTCAGTTGCACAGCATCTAGGGTCACATTTTCCCTCTCTTGGATTACATCCTTCAGTTTGGATGACAAAACACTAACTTCACCCTCTAGTGATGACTGGAGTTTTTCATATGTAGCCTTGGGTACCATTGCTTCATTAATTGCAGCTTTTTCTTCCAGTAATTCCTTCTTTAAGTTTCTTACTTCACATTCCTTGTTGGTAAGAAATCCTTTGAGCTCGGTTATTTCTTCCTCCATTTCCTTAACAGTATTTCTGAGTGCATTCATCATCTGATAGTGTTCAGTAATTGGCAAAGAGTTTTGTTTCTGAGAGTCTAACAGTTGCTTTAGTTCTTCTGCTTCACCTAATACTTTAGTGTACTGGGATTTCATTTCTGATAACTCATTTTCTGCTTTGTATTTCAAAGAATTTGTTAGCTGTATCAGTTTCTCATGTTCATCTCTAGGAATGTAGTCCAAAGCTATATCATCTAGAGTTTTCCTCTTCTTATAGTCTTCAAGCTCTGTTTGTGCTTCTTTGTACAATTTAGACAATTCACAAAGTTTTCTATTGAGCTCATCTACCATTCTTTGCATTGCGCCTCCCATTTCTCCAGCTTCAGCACTAGATTCCAATTGTGTCTGATTTTTCAGCTTGTCCTGTAGTCTTTTAATTTCCTCTTGCCCTTCTTTGTACCTTTCAATCAACAATGCTTTCTCTTGATTAATATTATCAATAACTGAACAGTATGAATTCTTCATTGCCTCACATTCTTCCACAGACAACATGCTTGCTGCGTTATGCTCTCTTTCTTCAAACTTTTTCTGGAGCTCTCTCACTTTCTCCTTATATCTTTCACTTTCCTCCAATGCTACCTTCAACTCTTGCCTAAGCATTTCAACTTCTTCACATGTGACCTTCAGCCTACTCAGATCAGAACTGGTTTCATCACTTTCAGAGGAAACAAGATCCAGATTAATTTGCCTTTTTACATTCAAACATTCTGTCACAGCTTCCTCATACCTATTTTGAGTTTCTTGGAACTTCAGGTTAAGATCTGAACCATTTTCTGAAATGTCAGTATTATTTAAATTATCTTTTTCTGAGACTCTAGACTGGACCTGAGCTTCTGTGAGCTTTATTTTGCATTCAGAATTCTCTGATTTCCCCTGCACACCCTTGAAGTCGTCCTGAAAATTCTTAGTTTTTCCTTCATTAAGGCCTGTCAACTTATCTTGAAATTGGGTGGCATATAATGTAGACTTCAGCTCCTGACCTGAGAACTCATTTTGTCTATCTGCTTTTTGCTTGAGCTCTGTTTGGGTTGAGCAGTAAGATTCTACAGTTGAATCCACTTCTTTAGGTGTTCTTTCCTGTGCAAAAGGAACACAAATGATTGTACAATACAAACAAGTGTGTGATTATATTTTTTAGAATTGAGTAAGCAAGGAAATCTTGCCACATCCTACAGAATCAGACAATTAAAGCACCATGGAAGACAGCTGAAGAAAAGATCAAAACCCAGGTTCTGGTTTTTGAACCATTTAGTCATCTAGAGTGAGAGAAGGCAGTAAGTGCCAAGGCTCTTCTGAAAGTCTGGGCTGACCTCCATAAACTAGTAATGAAAGCTATGCAAATTAAAAGTCTGCTAACACAACTGTTAACAACATCTTAACATAAAAAACAAATTTACTCTGTAATTTATATGAAAAGTGAGACGATCAAAACACTGATTTAATTGCTTGGGGCAGAGTTTTTCCATCTGACCACAAACAAGCCTGCTATTTTCACAGTACATCTCTTTAAAACTGTAAGCAGCTCTTTGTTTTGCTGGCAGATTTAGAGAGTACTACAACAGTACAAAAATATGATACCTGTAATTTGTCCTGCAGCTCCTTATTGTGCAACGTCAAAGAAGCAATTTTTGCTTGCATCAGCAGAAGTAGATCTTGCTGGTCAGCTTCAGAACTTACATCTAGAAAACTATCAGCACCTTTGCAGAAGAAAGATTCAAAATCTTTAAAAAAGCTGAAATATCAGCTAGTTACCTATTCTAAACTTTCAAACTAAATAGTTCACATGACCAAAAAGAGTACTGAACAAGCAGGCTGTTCATAGAAATTTCCTAAGAAATGTCCTTCCTAAGAAGGAGATGTCTTTTCCTAAGAAATGTCCTTCCTCACAGAAGCAGAAGGTTTTGGTGGGGAACTGCTAGTGAAATTTCAAAGCATCACTCCCACTACTTTTTGTGTCTCACACACTAAACAGAAAGGCACACCAGATTTCATAGAATCATAGAATCACATTGAAAATATGAAAATTCTTTATGCCTTGTACAGCATGTTGTCTGCATGTCATTAAGTTAATTTCATAGAATCATA
>VZRI01011707.1:0-16848 GCA_013397515.1 Upupa epops | reverse complement strand
GTGGTGGTGTGAGGCAAAATGGCAGAAAACAGCAGGGGAACCAGCTGAGTGGTATCTTGAAGATGGTACAGGGAGCACTGGATTGGGAATGAGAAAAGTAAATGATATTTTTGNGGTATCTTGAAGATGGTACAGGGAGCACTGGATTGGGAATGAGAAAAGTAAATGATATTTTTGTCTTGCCATACAACCACAAGAATTAGATATTTTAGTAACTACCCAAGCTTTTGTATGTCTTTATCTGACCTATTTCAATTGGTTTAACTATAAAGATACAGGTATTGATTTAGCAAGTACTCGCATATATGCTAACGTCCCCCCCTTCCTATTCCATCAGGAGCAGCTTCCATTGGGCTTTTAGATAATATCTTTTTGATTTGTGGCAACCGAGCATTGAAAGGAATACCTGAAAAAACAATAGGGGGCCCCTGTACCTTTGGATGGCTGACCTTGTTTCATCCTACGAGAGTGAATTTAACAGCTTTAGGGAAGGCTCAGAGAAAAAGGCGAAGTGTGAGTGAATATACTCCTGCCTGTGACTCTCAAGTAATCTTTTGGAATATGGCACAGGGGATTGCAACCTCTTTTTTTCTCACAAATTGGAACCACAGAGGCACTAGCCACACTAAAAAAAACTAGGCTGTTGGCTTGCAAAACAATCGAATGCTACTAGTTCTGCACTAACGGACTGACTAACGGACATAGGTAACACTCAACATGCTACTTTGCAAAATAGAGTATCAGTAAATTTTTTATCCTTACCTCAAGGATATGGTGTGAAGATTTTGAAGGTATGTGTTGCATGAATTTGTCAGACCATTCAGAATCGGTCCACAGAAGCATTCAATTTCTGAAGGAAGGAGTACAGAAACTAGCCGTCTAAGATAGGTTTGACAGTTGCTTGAAAAATCTTGGGTTTGGTGGTTGGCTGAAGGATTTACTTGAGAAAGGCCTGGTGATTTCAATTGCTATTTTGATTTTTGCATTATTATTGGCTTGTGTGTGGTGTTGTATTATAACAGTAGTCGTGCGATCGGTTAAAAACGTTTGGTTTGCTCAAAAATAAGAAAGAGGATTTGTGGATGATTATTTACTGGAAAAAAGACACGTGAGTGATCCAAACTACCTCTGTGTGGAACAAAGTCTGTAGTTAGCCCTGCAGTCTTTCACAGGCTCAAGGACTTGGAAAGTTACAAGAAAGTTACCACAGAAGTTATGCTGTGGTATGAGAAAGAAGATGGAAAGACAACTCAGGGATGCAAAGAGCAAAGCTCAGGAAAATTCCAAGAGTGTGTCACTGCTGCTTGGGCAACACATGTTAACCAATCATAAATAAACCAACTATCTGTGAGGCATATACACATTCCAATCATAGAATTATTAATAGAAATAGGTAAGAAAGTATAAAAGCTTTTGCTGGCTTCAATAAAGTGTTCAGCTTTGGATTCCATTAATCTGTGTGCTATTCCATTATCTCCCACATGTATGCATGTGTATGTGTGTGTGTGTGCATCTTGAATGCAAAGGTGTTATTTTCCAACATTCCCATAGCAGACTGGTAAGATGAAGTCTTAAGGATACTATTCCTAGGAGGCTAGTATGCTGTTGAGTGGAATTGTTTTGAAAACTATCTGAAGAGGATGCTTAATATTGAATGTAGCTCTTTATGAAGTAATGAACAAGCTTAGAGAAAAGATGCACCTGCAAATCCACAAGGGGTAGTGATACACTGTGTTTGTAGCAGTTGAATCCCCAGATTTGGATTCTCACCTCTCTAAGATTTGTGTGTTAAGATGTAGTGATAGAAGTGGTAATGGTTTTCCTTCAGTACAGTATAATTATGTTCCTTTTCAAGGCAATAATACAAGTAATAACAATGCAAATGAAACAGCCCCAAACAAAACCACAAGACCCCAAATACACACAACCCAAATGCCTGGGCTCAGAGTTTCAACATCACAGACAAACTTGAAGGTACTCTCATCTTCCAGTGTACATGAGGTGTTACATACTTCATTTGAAGTAGATGCTGTTAGATGCTGTAGGTGCTGATATGTAGTTTACTGCAAGTCTCAGCAACAGAGACACGTGTGCCATTAAAGTAAGTGTTACTGTACAGAAGTTAATTAGAACAGGCTGTCCAGGGGGGTTGTTGGAGTCTCCTTCTCTGGACATTCAAGACCTGCATGAGTTCCTGTGTGACTTGGTCTGGGTGATCCTGCTGTGGCAGGGGGATTGGACTAGATGATCTTTTGAGGTCCCTTCCAATCCCTAATAATTCTATGATTCTATAATTACTGAAGAAGAGGGGGGCTGAGGGGAGACCTTATTTCAACCCCTTGAAAAGAGGCTGGGTTACAGGGAGGCTAGTGTAGGCCTCTTCTCCTAAATAACTGCTGAGAGGAAATGGCCACTGTTGTACCAGGGGAAGATCAGCTTGGGAATTAGGAAACATTCCTTTAATGAAAGAGAAGTTAAACATTGGAACAGGCTGCCCAGAAAGTAGTGGAGTGTGGAGGGGTTCAAAAGGTTAGATGTGGCACTTTGGGACATCGTCATAGATGTGTTTGGTTGAAGGCTGGACTTGATGATCTTAGAGGTCATAGAATCACAGAGTCATAGAATGGTTCAGGTTGGAAGGGATGTTAAAGGTCATCTAGTTCCAACTCCCCTGCCATCAGCAGGGACACTCTGCACTAGACCAAGTTGCTCAAAGACCCAGCCAGTCTGGCCTTGAACACTTCCAGGGAGGGGGCAGACACAATCTCCCTGGGCAACCTTGTCCAGGGTCTCAGCACCCTCAATGTGAAGAATTTCTAGTCTAAACCTCTCCCCTTCCAGCTTGAAACCATTCCCCCTGGTCCTACCACTCCAAGCCCTTGGAAACAGCCCCTCCCCAGGTTTCCTGCAGCCCAGTAATTTTTTTGCCTAATCAACAATAATCCTCAGTTAACAGAAGCTGGATATTTGGCATATGCAGATTAACTGAGCAGGTTAAGGAGTGAAGCTAGTAACACATTGGTGGGGGGGAAAGCAAGCTCAGGTTAGTGTTGTGGCGGAGTGAATGTACACTACTGCCTATGCTGGTAGCCAGAAATCCACTTCAGATACAAACCTCTCAGCTGTTGTTTGACAGAACAAGTTTAATTGATGTAGGTGCATGAAATTCTTTCCTTGCAATGTAATTATGTGCTTCTTCAAGGCCTTTTCTTGCTGTAAGGTAATGAAAGGATGGTAGGTTCACAGTTTTCCGTAGCTTTGCATGCACCATTTCTTGTAACTAACCTTGAACCTGTTTGCTGATGCATAGCAGTGCTCTTTCTGTACCTGAAATTATTGAGTATGAAGCTGATGAAGAACTGGTGTAAGGCACATTCGGTCTCCTACTGGTTTTGCATCCCCTACAGCTGAAGTGGGAAGGAGGTGGTGTTTTACGGCACACACAGCTAGAGGCCAGCACCAGCTCACGTTTGTGATTGCCTGACAAGCGTCTTCCTAGCCAATTCCCTAAGCAATAGCAGCTTCCCTGTTCGCTGCACTATTTGCATACTCTAACGAGATGGGCTTTAATTGGTCTTCATTGATTTTGTTTTCATTGAGCTAAAATAGAGTCAGAGCTTCTTAGGAAAGAAGAGATGAATGATTTGTGGTAGGATTCAGGACTATTCAATTGAAGAAATAATTAATTCTCATCTTATTTAGTAATTGTCAGGGTCTAAGTTTACTCTTGCTTTTCAAGTAGACACTGTTGAATTTTCTCTGTAAACTATGTCTCTCTTTTTAAAAGCTGGGATAAGGCACCAATCTGCAGAAGAAAGTTCACAGGAAATGCTTGAGATGGTTCTCTGTCCCTTCATTACGACTACTTTTTGTCTCTGCAGTCCCTTCCTCCTCAGGTGTGTACCTGCTTTTCTTCTTTCCTGGTGTTAATCATCAGCTCAATTTCCTGGCAATTTTCCTTTGAATAATCTCAGGAAAATACCTTTTTAACCAAAAGTGGTAAAACAAAAGGAAAAAAACCTAATTGTATACTTTGGAAATTTGGAACACACTGTTCTTAAGAATAGCAGGACCTTCCCTGGATCCCCATGTGTCCCACCTGGGTCACCATTATGTAATGGATCCACATTGGACACCATCCTTTATGCCTGGGAAGCATTACTGTCATGGGTCAGACTATAGTTTAACCAAGAACTTTCAGCTACAGCATCAGACACAAAGAAAGGGTTTAACAAAACCACTGACAAATCTGCAAGCAGTGAAACGACTGACTGAATTTGGGTTAAAAAGGCACCAAGACATTTTAATTCATCCCCCTCACACACACATCAGAGAAAAACCCCACACAAGATATAGATACTGCTCTCTGTAACTACTTGAAGGTAGGTTGTAGTGAGGCAGGTGTTTGCTTCTTCTCCCTAGTAACCAGCTATAGAACAAGAGGAAATGGGGTCAAGTTGTGCCAGTGGAGGTTCAGACTGGATCTTAGGAAAAACTTCTTCCCAGAAAGAGTGCAAAGGTCTTGTAACAGCCTGCCAAAGGAGGATGCGGAGGCACTGATCCTGGAGGGGTTCAACAAATGAGTAGACATGGTGTTTCAGACTGATTAGTGGTGGGGGTTTGTCGCATGAATGGCTGGACTCCATGATTCCATGATCGTATGATTACATTGGATGGTCTTGTTTGTAGAGCATAAGCTCATAGGCTTTGCCATTTCTACAGAGTTGTTTTTCCTCCTATCATTGTTACTTACCTGTTTTAAGGAGCAAGGATATATTGCACTACCTTTTTGTTTTTCCCTGCAGAATCTTCCTCTGTAAAGTGCAATAGTTCATTGTAAAAACAACTCTATGTTAAACAAATGAGAGTGTCAGAATGTTTTCAAGCAAGAAATTAACTTATAAGTGTTCCTTCTGGGATTTCTGTGACTTGTGCTGCCCCTTTGCTATTTGGTCTGTGTCAGAATCTGCAGGCCATTTGGAGCAAGGCATGTAGGAGCTAAAACATTTTGCGTGAGTGCTTTGGTACTTTCTTACACCAGAAAACTGCAGGGACTTCCCGACTGTGTTCAGTTTACCTGAGGGCAGCTTTCTTTCCTGCATATCCATCTCTTGCATTTCCTCTTCACATAGTTCTGCCTTGGGACAGAGGTAGTGCTGCTTATGGCAGACCAGTGCATTTGAAAAGGCTGCCTGATTTTTGTCAGTGTTGTGAAATGAAGGAAAAAAAGTGTTTACACTCCTTTTAAACACCGTGTGTTTAAGGGGGATCAGGGCTTCAGAAACTTGTCATTTCCACTCGGGTGATTGTCTTGAAAAAATGAAATATTCTCTAAGCTGCTATGCACTGGATGATCGGTTTTGGAGAAGATGGGCACCATGGGAGCCACAAGCATTATTGGACAGCCAACCCTGGGGCTTCAGCTCTTGCATTGGAAAGATAATGAATAATTAATTGATCTCATGTTTTCTACTTAACTTCATTGGCTGCACTGACTGCTGCTGTAGCAACTTAGCCTTGAAGGATGCCCTCACTCCTGGTCAAGAATTAGAACAAAAAAAGAAGTGAGGGGGCACAGGGTTAGGGTCAGGAAGTGCCATCTCAATGGCCCATGTAGTTGTTGCGGATAGAATGGAGGTAAGTGGAATAGCTGGGAAAAGGGATTACTGCAGGAATGCTTGGAAGGTATGGAAACTCCTCCTGCCTGAAGATAGGAGCTTGCATGGCACCAGTCTCCCTCACCATGCTGAGACATCCATTTTTCTCTTTGCAGAAGAATGCAGATCCATATTAAATGTCTGAAGTTCCTCTCTCTCATGGTATCACTGTACCAGCCTCTGTCTGGCATGAAGCTGACCCAGGTACCAATCCTGCATACCATCTCTTTTACATTTATTGCAGTGAACTCCAGCTACAAAGGCTTGTCGTGGCTGGTGTGGTATTTTCTCTTCCTGTAGTTGCCTCTTAGGTGCTCGGTGTCCTTGGAGGTCACAACACTTTGTTTCAAGGGGTGAATTACAGACATAAGTGGCTGCTAAAAGAGGCAGTCAGCCACAGTAAGTCCATGTGAGACAGACAGTTAGCTCCTGTTAGTGTTGTCTTTGTTTTTGTGACCAGAAAATTTCCGTTTTCCACCACTGTTTGTGTGGAATGTAGAATAACTTGCTAGGCCTAAAGGGAGCACTTGCATCTGTGTAGCTCTAACCTCGTGTGCCACAAGAGAGAGTCACAATCGTATGCTCTCTGCCAGAACCCATCACACATTAAGTTCACAAAGTGGAAGGAAAAAGCTCTGCAATTCTTCATACAAACCAGGGAAAAGCTGTAGAATTACATAGTCTTTCCTCTGTCCTGAAAGGAGAAGGATTTCTATAACGATCTGCATCAGAATAAGATGCTGGAACAGCTGCTTTCTGGGTTGTTCACCCAGCACCTTGCCAAGTGAGCCTTCATGTCAGTGGAAGTGCTTGTAGTGGCACATAATGATTATAATTGTTCCTCTTGCACAAATTTCTCACCAGTTTGGAAAGAAGGCTGAAGTAAAGCCAGTAAACTGACCTTGAAAGTGAAAATATAGACATTAAATTGTGGATCAACTGTTGGAGGGATGATCTTAGCAATACTTCTGTGTGCTGACTTGAAAAGAAATACCTGGAACAAATAAGTTTTCAAGCAGTTTTGAGAAGGACAGAGATCATTAGTGGCCCAGAGATGTAAAATCCTGTTGGTGGGAAAAGAAGTCAATTTTCTAATGAGCTGTTTCTGATTTTGAAACTTAGAAATAATTGCCAATGTAAGAGTGGGAACAGATATAAATGAACATGCTGTGGTGCTAGCAAATGAAGGTTATGTTAATCTTGGTATAAAGCACCTACCTTAATAATGATCACATAAAGTTCCTCATTAATAATTGTCACAAGTATTATTCATCTTCACAGAACTCTTCACCCAGATGCTCTGAAATGTTTCATGAATCTCTGAAAATCACGGTAAGGTGATATAACAAATGTGGCCTAGCACGGGCAATGAGATTATAACAGCTGGAAGACTTTCAGTAGACAACACTGAACTGTCCTGAGAATTGAGACTCTGTTAGCTGGTCTGATACATGTTCACTGCCTTTGCTAGACAGTGACTCTCTCCTAGGTGAACTGCAGTTTGGGAGTTGTAACAAGACTTAGTAGCTCTGTGCACTGCTTGTGCTGCTAAGAAGCAACTTCTTTATACTATCTTGGACATATAAGATGCCCTCAGAAGATAGCAAGTGTTCTGTATTTCATAGAAATCATGACCAAACATTAGGTTGGTTTTCTCATTCGTTTCTACTTCAATTAACTTTTTAAACTGCGTGTCTTGTCTCATAAAAAGGTGAACGTCTTCCAATTTATCGAAGCAGCGATTCTACACAAGAACAATATGCTCAAACAGCTCTTTGTACTGACACATCATCATCAACCTCAGTAATGTGTGAGAGAGAGATAGGGCTAGTTTGGGCTCCATTGAAAACATTTGTAGATTTTATCTGGTACATATTTTATTAAAATTGCAACAAACTTTATGAAGCCATATCCATGCTTCATTAAGGGAACATTACCTTACAATTATGATTAATAAGATTAGACTTATGAAAGCATGTTATTTGTTGAAATCAAAAGGGTGGAGGGGAGGAATGATAGATGATGAAAGAGTGTGATAAATGAAGAAAGCAGCTGAACTAAATTGAATGTGTATTCATCCGTTTGCACTTCATAACTAATGATAAATTGAGCATGTCACATTTAACAATATATGCCAGGGCTTAAGCACAGTCCCAGCTCCTGTTGTCTAATATCTTTTGTCAGGTAGCTGCATTCAGAGAATGTGATATTTTGTTTGGAGAAACCGATGCAGTTCATTATCTGTCCCTGCAGCTAAAATCACAAATGCAAGCTCTTTTTCTCCCTTGAAATGAAGCCTCAATTAGAATAGACTTGTCTAGGGAGCAGAAGTTGACTGTGAAGTCTTAATTTGGCTCAAAAAGCAAACAATGTCTTGAAAATGGTGTGCTGGTGGCAAGAGTGCATCCTGGGATAATCGCAAACCTGAACAAGCTTGTGAAGAACAAGTCCTGTGTGGAGTGTCCGAGGCAAGCAGGGTTCTTTGGCTAGAAAAGGAGGCTGAGAGGTGACCTTATCCCTCTCTTTAACTACCTGACAGGAGGTTGGAGTGAGGAGGGGACAACCTCTTCTCTCTGGTGGCAAGTGATAGGACCAGAGGAAATGGTTGCAAGCTGCACCATAGGAGGTTTAGACTGAATGTTGGGAAGAATTTCTTCCTTCAAAGTGCTATCAAACATTGGAATAAGCTGCCCATGGCAGTGCTGGAGTCCCCACCCCTGGGGGTATTTAAAAGCTATACAATGTAGGGCTGAGGGACATGGTTTAGGGGTGAGCTCTCAGAACTGATGACCTTAAAGGTCTCTTACAACCGAAGAGATGACGTGATTCTTTGCTTCTGTCTAACATAAGTGTTCACAGTCACTCATTGTGCAATCATATGGGAAAAATGCTGTCCAGTACCAGTTGAAATGTCTGAATTTGGAACAGAAGGCTCAGAGTTGTTTTGTGGGCAGTATCTGGATGCCTTGGAATGGTTTGGCAGGCTTTGAAACTTCTACTGCATTGTCTTTTGAGGTAACTTTTTTTCTCTTCTGCTCCTCAATCTAGAAAAAAAGTCTCTTCTGCTTCTGTTTCAGCAGTTCTGCTTATAATAAATATGAAGCAGGATGATTGCTGTGAGTGAGCACCGAGGAGAGGATCTTTATTTTGTTATTGACAAAACTCGAAAAATTTGGGATCACAAAAAACTTTGCTCCACATTTCCTAGCAGAAATGTTCTCTTAGCTACTTTGTTGTTCCGTATCTGTTCCAAAGCTCTTCAAGACCTCATTCAGCAACGATGCTACTGCACAACACCCACAGATTAAGCCTTTGCAGGAATAACTCAGCTGTGATCCCACATACCCTTGTGTGCTGTACACCAAGGAGTGAGAAAAGGTTCTTGGATAGCTATAGCTGAATGCATGAGTTAGTAGTCGTAGCCCTCCAAAACTGAAATGGAACAAAGTTCTACATCTCTTAGAGAGCTGGGTGTAAAGAGATGGGCTGTAAACAAATAATAAAGGAAACTGAGGAACAAAGCATGGGTATAATATCATGTGTAGCAGCAGCTAAACAGTGTAGGTAAAGGACAGCCTCTTGTCTTCCTCAGGGAAGCAGACAGTTTCTTGTTGCTTTAGCACAGGATCAGAGATCCCTTTTCCTTGTACTGTTTTGCCTAAAATGTTCTGTGTTCCCTGCTTGCAATCCAGTCTGTTGGCAGAGAACTGCACTCTGGGCCCTATCCTGGTCTCTTGCTAGAAGCATCCTGTGGAATTTGAATGAGATGAATGAAATTTGTGGGTCTCTAAGTCGTAAGCAGACCCAAAACTCTTTCCTATGCAGTGCTGCCTCTAAGACTGGATATGAAACAGGTTCTGGACAACTCATTTAAGAAAGTTAGTGAGTTTTAGCCTCTCTAATAATGGGAGGAAAGGAGTTGGTATATGCAAGTTAAGAAAGAACTAAAGTCTACCAAAGGAAGAGAACCCAATCATTAACGTTCACCTTTTCAACCTTTGCTGGGAGGGATGTGAAGAAAACTACATGAAGTTGTCTCTGCTTTTCCTTTATCTGTTTTCCAGGAATGTGGTAAAGTATTTTAGTCTGTTTGACAACAGAGAATATTGCAATAGAGAATTTCTTGGTTGTATAGAGAAGCAATTTATTTGCACTGAAAACCAGAGCCCGACTACGTTGAGCTACTAAAGCCTTAGCATTCTTGGGAATGATGTTCAACACAGAATTTGCTCCAGCAGTCAGGTTAATAGCAGAAGGACTAGATCTGACTGATCTGACTGATCTGACTGGTTGACATGGAGGTCTGGTAAACTATGTTGCCAGCCTCAGTATCTCAATACCTGATTTTTACACTGAGGCCACATGTGGGTTAGAAAAGAGGGGTGGGGTGCTGGGTTTCTTCTTTAAGTATTCCCGCAAGATGTTTGTGGTGTTTCCTTAATGCAATGCACTTGCGTTTCTTGATTTCCACCTCTGCAAGGTCCTTCCTTGTGATTGCTGTTCTGCTGTAAACAGCTGCATTTTCTTGTAGAAAAGAGTTGGCTGAGTAAGATGAGAAACGGACTGCAAAAACTCTTCAGAGCTTGAAGACATCAGTCTTTTGGTGTGCTGATGTGGCCCAGTTGGACACTCCTCGAGAGGAGATGGCTCTGAGTACTGTCTGGATTTCAGATTCCTCCAAGGCTTTGCAGTGTGAGCTCCTATAAAATAGAGGTGACTCCTTTCTTAAAAGGTAGCCTTTCATCTTCAAAAATTGTGCAGATTGCCCTTCCCCTGTGGCTGGGTAGAAGGAAAAGGTGCAGAGGAGACACTGTTGTAGGAATCATTAAAGTGAAATGTGAGTCATTAAAGGCAAGCTAGCAGAATGTCTTATATTAGTGGCTGCATAATGATTAGAGCTTCCTGTAATAATGATGATGGTGATTCTACTATATGAATTGAACATTCATTCTAAGTTAATTCACATCCTTTTAACTAATAAGTTATTTAAAGGAACAAAAAAAAGACCTTTTTAGATTGTAATTAGAATAGACCAATCAGAAGAAATAGCATCATTGGCTCTGTGCTAGTGAGAGTCAAACACTGATCTGCATCTAAACTTTGTGGTGAAGGGTTTATTTATTCATAATCCATTGTGTCTTTGCTAAACATCAGACATTCCTCTTGCTGGAGATCATGTGTACTCCTAGTTGAGATGATGATATGGAGCTTTATTTTGTTGTGAAATGATTTGAAAAAGATGTTTGCTTTGATTTTTGTTATCCTGACACATGGCAGGGAGATGGATATTTACTCTTTGCCTCATAAACATCTCCAGTTTGAGCAAGAGCAAATGGTCCACAAATATTTTTCATCTGGAAAAATGTTAAAAATAAAAAAAATATTTATTATAGAGAGGCCATACAAATTACAAGAGAAAGGTGGAAAGAAGGGAGGAATGTTTAGTTTAAATATAGAAACAATTTCTGGTGGCAGCGATGACTTTGCAGTTCCTCCTGCATAGCACCTCATGTAGGGGACTATTTCTGATAAGATACTGACTTAACTAGTTTCTGAATGCCTCTGGTAAGATTAATGGTTTGTAAATGCCTGGTTCACGGGTTTGAAAGACATGACACATCACCCCAAAAATTCGGCATAGTTAATAAACTTCATCTGAAATCTGACAGGCTTTTAAGAATCCATGAGGGAGTCTATGTTCTTTTATGTGAAATACAGTGATCTGGCTGCATGCTTTGTAGTTTTGAACTTCTTGGTAGGCCTAACTGTCCTGATTTTAAGCTGGATTTCCTCCCTCAGAAATGTCTATGTGCTTTCATCTTCTCCACTGATCACAATATCTAAAGGGGAGTTACCATATACTTTGGTATAGAAATCATAGAATCATACAAACATAGAATCATAGACTGGCCCAAGCTGGAAGGGACCTCCAAAGGTCATCTAGTCCAACCCCCCTGCAGTGAGCAGGGACATCCTCAACCAGATCACATTGCCCAGAGCCTTGTCCAGCCTCACCTTGAATATTTTCAGCAATGGGGCTTCCACTACCCCCCAAAACATAGATGAAAACATGGTGTGGCAAGACCTAGTATGTCCTATCTAGTGCTTGCATGTTGCAGTGGAAGGTAGCTGGATGTTAGCAAACGAATCAACAGTCAGACAGGTAATGATCAAAAAGAATGTTAATGGGCCATAATTAGTGATGTTCTGGACTTATTTCTTTTGCCAACAAAATCTGTTGTGCTCTATTGCCTATCTACAGCGGTGGTACCACTGCTCTTGTTTGCTGTTATCTTTCCTGTGCTGACTTGTGAAAATTGCATCCAGCTTTACTGGGAAGTTCACCAAGAGATCAGCTTTTGAGCAATTGTCAGAAGAGATTTTTACCCTTCCAACCTGAACATGCAAGTATTTACTGTGGTTCTGCAGGGAGATGCTTGGACGAAAGGGACCCTCTCCTCCCTCTCCTCATACTTTCCTCCTTCCGCTGCCTTTTCCAATGATGTGCTTTACTTTCACCTCCCTTTCATAACCTCATCTAGATAGCTATTAGCTCCCTCTTTCAATAACACTGCTCTGGTTTCTATGAAAGTGCTTTTTAATGTAGGAGATGTACTTCAGCTGTAACACCAGGGTCACTTTCTGAGTAACATTTTATGGGATTGATTAAACTTTTAACACCATAACTGTTGACTTTATAGGCCAAGGAAGAGACACTGAGTGCTAAGCTCTGAATAATTTGTGCTCCACAATTTTCAAAAACCCTACAGATAGAAGAGTTAAATGTATTTGATAAAGCAATCATCTATTTTGTTGCAGTGTCTCTTATTTTGAAAGTCTCACATCATTTAATATGACAATGTCCTTAAGGCTAATGAAGAAAAGCTTTAATAAAGAATAAGATGCACACACACACACATATATATATGGTGTTTGGCTTTGTGGAAAGAATATAAGAAATGTCTGATTTGCTGTCTCCTTGGCTCCAAATGTGAACAATTCTGTTGTTTCTAGAAAGTGAATGAGTAGATGCTGTTGGCTGAGAGCTGATGTTGCAGAAACATGTTGTTCCTTCTGGCTGTAGATTCTCTCCTTGCAGTGACTTCGGTAGGATAGAAAAAACAGCAGTTTGCTAAATTAACAGAAAACCCTCTGCTTTCCTTAAATTGTTTCTATCACTGTGCTACTTTGAAATTGCTGTACAGTAGTGCATCCTACCATGTACCAAGAAGAAGCAGTTTTTATAGTTCTGTGACTGCCCATCTGAGGACAATTCCCAGTCTTACCTGACTTTAAGCAGATCAGCTGTAATCTCCTCATCACTTCACCGGTAAGGTGGCTAACAGAGTAGCTGACACGTTTTTGTGTGGAGCCTGGTGAGTTAAATCCAATGCGTAATTGACCTTGGAAAGGACAACACAGAGGTTTGGTTTCCTCCTGGTTGACTGACTCAGAGGCAGGTTCCCTGGGGACCATAGAGACATAACCAGGCTGATGGAAGGTGATGCAGCTTATGAGATTGGTGCTTCCCTGCACATTTTTGCTTTGTTGGGGCAAGTAAATGTGGGGACATTGGATAATGCTGGGGACAGCAGAGTTTCTATTGGGGGTTCTAGGCTTCAGATGATAAAGGAAACTCTTTGTATATCTTTCTAGTGTTCAGCCTGTATTATGGTGAAACACAGGCATCTTCAAGGTGAGAGAGACCTTCCCACTTGGAAAAGACTGCTTGGTGTGGCCAGTGAGTGCAGTTATAGCACAGCATCAGCAGATTTCCTGATGAAGTCACAGTAAGATTGCTATTTTGGAAAATCAATAACATGGTTAATTGTCTTAACATTTCTTGGGAAGGGTAATTGTACTGCTTAGAAAAGAGCCAGATTTTAAAAGCCTGTGTCTTACTGTTTTAGTTGAAACAATTTTAAATGGGAGCCAAATCATGTTTGTATTCCTGAGTTTTAAAAAAAAGCAGTTACCTACTTGCACAATTCAGCCAGTTTCTCCTCTTGAGACTCAAAGGGGTCATGTATAACATTCTGTTTCTCTTCTGAATCCACAAGAAACCTGGCCTCCTAGGAAAGTCAATACCTTGAGACCTGCTGGGGAAAGCTGAAGAGCTGGAGGCAGGTCATTGCCAAGAAAGGCAAACGTCTCCATGAGCCATGCAGAGAGATCATGATGTTCTTCTGCCTGGGCCACAGGCAGAACATCTATTTAATGAAGAAGAATGAAGCCCTTCTCCAGAGTCTGGGTGGTAGTGGGAAGGCGTAAGAATAGCATTGAGTTAAGGGTAGTTTCTAGAGCTGTTCCAAACTGCTAGTTCATCAAAATTACACTGTTGAGGAGAGTTAGATATCATAACTGTCCTAGTTTGGAACAAATGTGGGGAGAAGAGAGACGTGGTTAGGAATTCCCTTCCCTTGATCTGTATGATAAAAAAGGTTAGACACCCAGAATGCAAGTGAAAGAATAACTCACTTTATAAAGAAGACATGAAGTAACAATGCTAAAAATCAAAGGTAATTCCCCTCCCTCAGACCCTGTAGCCTATCTCAAAACCCACTGCACCCAAAACCTGAAAAGAGTAATCCAATAGGGTCAACAGTGCATGTCAGGGAAGCAGCAGGAAGTAGAGTGCTGGAGTCTGGACAAAATCCGTGGGGAAAAGTGGCTGCAGCAAAGCAGCAGCAATAAAGGTGCAAAGCAGCTTCTGCAGGGAGCAACTGCAACAGGGCATGGCAGGGTCCAGGCATGGGAAACTCCAGCAGGGCGAGCCATAGCAAGTCCACAGCACCTGGGAGGGAAAGGTAGAAGTCTGTGGAGAACAGCGGGGGGTCCAGAGGGTCCAGAAGAGGCAAAATGCAGCAGCAAAGAAAGCAGTGAAGAAGCCCAAATCAGTCCCAAAAATCCCCTTAAAATAGCTGTGGTAAACCAATCCCAGAACTGAACATATTTCCTGCTCAAGATTATATCCAATCATAGAGCTGAGAACTCCTGCTCAAAAGTTATTTCCAATTGTAATGTCAGAAAATCCCCCACTCAAAAATAAAGTAAAAAATAAGCTTAAAAAGATTTTACCACTTCCCTGGTAAATGGCATCCATAGACCCCTCCATCCCAAGCCCATCTGTGTTGTCTCTCAGCCTGGATGACATGGTGTGTCATGGACCCATCGGGTTAGGAACAGCTCTCCCTTGTGTTGCCAGTCCAGATCCACCTGTGAGATTTCAACTTGCATCACTCAGTCCTCCTGCTCATTATTACAATGCTCTTCATTGGTCTGGCTCTTCGGCACACAGGCATCCACGTGGCAAACCCGTACAGTCAGCCTCTCCACCCAAGTGGTGATGTCTTGCCACAATTCTGAAACTCAAATAGGCTTTCCCCAGCATTGCCAACTGGCCTTTTTCCATCTATCCAGCCACCCCCACAGAGCTTTGACTTCCATCCACGAGTCAGTGTACAGATAGAGCTTTGGCCACTTTTCTTGTTCCGTAATGTCCAGGGCCAATTGGACAGCTCTGAGCTCTGCCACTTGACCTGACCCACTTTCTACTTCGGTGGCCTCTGCAACCTGTAATGTGAGGCTCCATATGGCTGCCTTCTACCTTCAGCTCATTCTGGCAATGCAGCAGGAACCATCAGTGGAAAGGGCATACCATCTCTCATCCTCTGGCAACGGATTGTATGGAGGTGCTTCCTCCACACATGCCACCTGCTCTTCTTCTTCCTCACTGGCTAGATTGAAACTCTCACCTTCAGGCCAATTGGTGATGATCTCTAGGGCCCCAGGGCAGTTCAGGTTTCCTGTTGGGGCATGCTATGTATTAATGCAGAACATTTCCTCCACGTAGCATCGCTGGTGTGATGTGTGGAGGGGACCTTCCCCTTAAACATCTACCCCAGCACAGGTAGCTGGGGTGCCAGGAGCAGCTGTGCCTCTGTGCCAATTACCTCAGAAGCAGTTTGGACTCCTTCGTAGGCAGCTAGGATCTTCTAAGTTGGAGAGTAGTTAGCCACAGACCCTGTGTAGTTCTGAATCCAGAATTCCAATGATCTACCTTGAGTGTCTCCAGGCACTCTCTGCCAGAGACTCAAAGAAGGGCCATTTTCCCCAGCTGCAGTGTACAGCACATTCTTCACCTTTGGCCCTGTTCTGACCTGACTGAGGGCTACTTCATGAGCAATCTCCTGCTCGATTTGCTCAAAGGTCTGCTGCTGCTCAGGATCCCAGTGGAAAATGTTCTTTTTACAGGTCACCAGGTAGAGAGGATTTACCATCTGGCTGTACTCGGGGATGGATGTGCATCCTCCAAAAGCCTACAGCACCCAGGAAAGCTTGTGTTTCCTTTTTGCTGGTTGGTGTAGACATGGCAGTAATCTTGTTGATCACCTCTGTTGGGATTTGGTGGCCTCCATGCTGCCACTTCACCCCCAGGAATTGGATTTCCCAACCAGGTCCCTTGACCTTACTCTGCTTTGATGACAAAGCCAGGATTCAGGAGAATCCGGATGATCTTTCCTCTTTTTTGGAAGACTTTTTCTGCAATGTTCCCCCAAACAACAATGTCATCTATGTACTGGAGATGCTCCAGAGCCTCACCCTTCTCTAGTGTATCCTGGATTGGTCCATTACAAATGGTGGAACTGAGCTTCCACTTCTGGGGCAACTGGTTCCACACGTATTGCAAGCCCCTTCAGGTGGAAGGAAACTGTGACCTACACACTGCTGCCAAGGGACTGAAGAAGAATGCATTGGCAGTGTCAATAGTGGCTTACTACCTTGCTGTCTTGCCACAAGGTAATAAACGCCATTTGCTGTTCATCATATTGGAGTGCACCTCGGTGAGTGGCCAAGCTACGGTCTCCCAGAGGAAAACGAACAGGCAATGTTACACTCAATGTAACATTTTGGTGACCCCGACGTGATCGTCTGGAGGTGAGAGAGCTGTCCGCAGGCGGCGCAGGATCTCCCCGCAGTAGCGGTATCCTTGGGAGCCGTGCAATAGGGAAAGCCTGGGGCTGGGAGGAGGTGGCCATTACTCTCAGCAAGCAGGAAAAAAGCGTGCACGCGAATCCTTCGGAGGATAGTCCATAAGATTTATGATCCTGGGCATTGGGACTCAATTACTGCCACATTGTCCCAACGAACTCTGACTACTAAGAAAGGGGCTGAATTTAAAATCTGGGGG
>VZRI01011699.1:22368-46539 GCA_013397515.1 Upupa epops | reverse complement strand
TCCTATGGGAAGGATCTCTGGCATCCTGCTGTATTTCAGTTCCTGGATTCATTTATCCTTAAGGAAATCAGAAGAGAGCTCTTCACTAATCTTTAGTTCCTATTCTCAATTTCTTCAGCTTAATATTTTAAAGTGGGAAAGGGAAGGATTGCTTTTTATTGTTTACTTGTTCACTTAATTATTATTTGTCAGTCACAGTGACTGGATTGATATAAACTAAACATAAAAATAAAACAGCTTTAGGAATTTTCAAATTATATTTTAAAATGTTTGCTCATTTATTAAATGAGAGATCGATTATAGTAAGCACACTGAATTTTACTGTCATTCAAACCTTGTAGGTTACACACACTCCTAAGTGCTGGGCCCAGAGGTGCTGTGAGACCTGGGCTAAGTGAGCCAGTCCTGTGCTCGGGTGCTGGAGGTGTCAGCAAGAAATGCATCCTGCTGCAGTGCTTGTGTTAGATTTATAGAAATGCTATAGCTTTTATGAAGTGAGTAGATTTGAAATAGGCTTTCAGTGAGAGTGGTGTTAAAGTAAAAATGGAATCTTTGCTCACTAAAATAAAAAAAATGCTCCTTTGCTCTCCACTGGTGAGACACACTGAGACATCTTAAAGGTATGCCACCCCTGTAATGTGTATAGGATCAAAACAGTTTTGCTCCTCAGAATTTCCATAGCACACACAATTCAAGCTTGTGGCCTCAGCTGTGGCTCGCAGGTACCAAGCACTGTCCTGCTGCATCTGAAGGAGAGATGTTGCACATGGATGACAGCAACTGCCATGATCTTCAAGCATGTTACTGCAGACATAATGTAGAGTGCATCTCTGCAGTATTGGGGTGCCATGGGGCAGTAAATCCTGCCCTAGGCAGCATGGGCTTTGCTTCACACAGGAATTAGGCTGCTGGTGGCTTTGCTTCTCCATCAGTAGAAATGAAGCTGCGTATCAGTGATGTCACACAGAGTGCTGGACCATCTTGTCTAGACTGTGCATTTTCTAAGGTTGGACCACCTGATCTTTGAGGTTCCTTTCAACCTGATATGCAATGAGTCTATGAATTTAACATCAAGCAAAATTATTAGAGTGCTTTTCAGTCCTGTGGTTTGACATTTCTGAGCACTGTAAGCAGCAATGGACATGTAAAGTGGGGCAGCAGCTGAAGCACAGCCACATTTATGGTTAAATACTCAAACCGCCTGCCAGATATAGCTCTCTGGGGATGATGCTGAGAATGGGGCTCACTTTGTCTAACTTAATGCCCACAGGATCAGTGCCACTGCCTGTGCCATACACACCATGCCCCAGCATAGTTTGCAAGAAGGAGGAAATATATTGGTAGGTTTTAATGAAATGTGCTCAACAGCTACTGAGATATGGGCACCTCTCTGCTTTGGTTGGTAAGGCAAGTGAAAAAGCACATGTTGGTGTTTCTAAATCAGCACAGCCTCTCCAAATGTAGTCCAGAGGTGCCCGCTGAATTGTAACTGTGGTGAAAGATGACCAGGGTTCACAGTTTAACACCTGTTTTGAAATGTAGTAAGCTATATACAAGAGCAGAGTGAAAGGGAATTGATTGGAATGTTAATTGCAGTACCTGCTCTTTCTTACACTCAGCTGGTCGTGCTGGACCAGCTGAGTGTGCTGTGAGAACAGTTGTTTCTTGTGCAGGAGAAGAGCAACTCCTTTTGTTTCATAATTACTTTTGGGTTAATGGTTAGTTTGTTGGTTTGTTCTGTAAGCAAGACCAGATCCTCCTGAGATGGATGAGATGAGGTGCTCACAGTATGGATTTCTCTGCCGTCCTCTCTGCTGAAGAGGCAGGTCGAGGCTCCAGTGATGCACACTTGCCCTGCTGGAAGGCAAGGAGAGAGCACTTTAGGCAGGATGAGATGTGCATGGCAATACCTCTGCAAGTCAGTGAGAAATCTGCAGGAGGATGTCTACACAGTAAGAGATTTGCTTGTAGGGCTGTTTAGTGATCTGATTTTGGTAGCTCTGTTGTATCACTAGTTTCCCAGTTGAAAAAAAAAATTGAGAGTTATTGCTTACTGCTGTCATTAAATACTGCTATTTCTTTCAGGTATTAGCAATGCAGAAGCCCGTCAGCCAGGGAAAGCACCAAACTTCAGTGTGAACTGGACAGTAGGAGATACTGGTCTTGAAATCATTAATGCTACAACTGGCAAAGATGAAATGGGTCGTGCATCTCGCCTGTGTAAGCATGCGTTTTACAGCCGCTGGATGCGTATTCATGCAAAGGTATAACTTACAGAGTGACAGATTTTCCACTTCTTAATTCTTAATGAAATGTCTGTGCAAGCCACTTACTCTGTTCAGAGGCTGCTTACTGGATCTGTTTTAAGCTGAGACCGATGTTGGCTACTGCTCCATGTAGTAATAGAAAAGAGCAGTGCGTTTGTTTAGTTTGTTCTTCAGTTTGATGGTGTCTGGCCCAAAATGCATGCAAGGGTTGATTAATCTGTGCTTTATAGCTAGGGAAACAAAGGGGGCTGTCTCCTTTGATCTTGACTTGTCATTTTAATTTGTTTGGCAGGTTAATCCCCGTTTCCCTGCAATGAAACCTACTGTTTTCAGTCTTTCCTATTTGAGAAATAAAAGCTACAAGGAAGTATCTGTCAGTGGCTTTTCAGTGTCTGGATTTGTTCCACCAAAGGAAGCTGATATGTTAGACAAAGCAAAACCCAGTCCAGCTGGGGTGAAACAAGTCCCAGAGGTGCCTCTGCCATGGTGTCATATTGCCCAGGGCTTGCTTTGCAGAAGGCAGATTTCACTGCTGGGTGCAGTGAAACTGGCACAGGGCTGGCATGGCCAGAGGAAGCAGAACTGAGTGCTTCTCTGGCTTTGCCTGAACAATTGGTTTACTACTTCACTACCTTGGTTTAATAACAATTGTTTTAATAACTGTCACTCTCAAACTATTTGGCTTAATAGTTTCTTTCTTCTTTTCTTGTTTTTAATCAATGCAGCTTTCCTCCAACTTGCGCTCAAAGATTCTCAAGCCTAACTTGTACCACGAAACCAAGCAAGGAGCCACTGAATATCAAACTGCCAAAGAGTGTTTGTTCAAAGCATTCCTGAAGGCAGAACTTGGAGCCTGGGTGGAGAAGCCTATAGAACAGGACCAGTTTTCTCTCACGGTCTAATGCACAGACTGCATCATTTTGGAAAGGGAATTGTTCTGGAAATTCCTGGTGTCCAGCATTACTTTCTGGCATCAAAACATCTTTTTACTGTTTGGAATTGGGTTCTTTTCCCTTTGGGTTGTTTTTGGTTTGTTGGGTTTTTTATTTGAAATTTCATAGTACCTTTCAGTTTTGCCTAATTATTGAAAATCGATGATGATCAGACACGTATATTTTGTGATGGGAAAGTAATTTCTAGTGTACTTCTAGAAATACTTCTGCTGTAGAAAACAAGGCTGCCCTTCTTACCGTATACAATGACTCGTTTTTTTCTGGGTTAAAACCAGTTCTTTTTAAACTCATTGTCATCCAGTGCATGAAAACATGAAAGTAGCCCTAGGTTTTGCACCACACTTTTAAGAAGTAGCTATTTTTTTAAAAAAGAAAATAGTGACGAAGCAGATTCTACTTCCTCTGTTGGCTTGGTTTGAACTGTGAATAGTTCTAGCATATAGACCACAGAGCCAGAATGGAGTCTGGAAAGCTAGTTTTTCCCACTTCCTTGCTTTTTATAACCAGCTGCTGAAAATTTCATGTCTTTTGATGTATGTATTTATTAGTCTGTGACCCAGTTTTTAACATGCAGCTTTTTATTCTGTTTTTAAAAATACATTAACCTCCCATTTACACACATTGTGAAGTCTTTTTTTTTTTACCATTGTGAACTGGAAATGACAAAATAATCCTTCATAAGTTAAAAGTTTAGTCTGTAATGTGCAGAAATCTGTTTAGAAGTAGATGTTTTGTATGTCCCAGGAACTCATTGGAATATGATTATAACTGTATCAGTAATATGAGAACTTTTAAAAAACCTCCAACAACATATTTTAAGGGCACTAAAGCCTGAATTGCCAAAACCAGTCACTTGCTGGGTATTAATTGCTCTCCTCTTGGTAATGAAATCTCTTGTATGAACAAAACCACGTTAGAACTTCTTTCCTGTGAGGTACATCTGCTTTCACACAAGTTGTTGTGTCTCTGAGATTTCATTGCCATTTGGCTTTATGTGTGTGATGGTCTTGACTAGTTAATTAGGTAAGTTGCTTACAAATGTGCTTTTGTTTGCTTTGATGATTGCATAGAAAGATGTTTTTCCTAAAGATGTAGACACTTCTTATGTAAAAATGTAAGATAGAAAGGAAATATTCTGAGATCAGTTTAATTAACTGGTGTACAGAAGGCATTTTTAAAACTTTTTAGTACATGATGTTTAGGAGTGGGTGAGACAATGTCCAGTATTGCTTCTGAGCTTGCACAGGGTATATCCAAGCACACCCCTTGGCTCATGCCCATCCAGGTGTCACCTGTGCTTTCTGAAGAGCATCTCAGAGATCCCTCTGTTCCCCTGGCAAATGATGGTGATGTTTCATGATATAGAAGTTTGCCTGACAAAAGCAAACTAATGCACCACTAGTCCAATTGTTGGTGTTTGTTTCTTTGCTTCACTTCTCCTCCCCTTGTGTACACAGCACAGAACATTAGATCAGCAGGCTGGTCCATGCTTTTGAAATGAGTCAAGGGTTCCTTTTAGACCCACATTGGGTCAGAGATCCAGTTTAGAGTTGTGCTGGTGTGTCTGCAGAGGCAGTAAAATGTGTGTGTCCCCTCAGCCACCTTCACAGCCAAAGTCTGTGTATCGTGAAGCTGTCACTTCAGCCCCAGCATCTCTGACTGGTTAGCAAATACTTGGGGTGTTGGAGATGTTGATGTAAAGCCACTTCTGGCCAGCTGTGAATGCAACTAGAGGTGGTACTTCATTATTGCTCAAGTAGGAACATGTTTTCAACTTTAAGAGATGATTGAGCCTGAAAATCACTTGTGCACTAGTTCAAGCCTCTGGCTTAATGTGTTGCAAGTAGTGCACCGTGATGCAGGCAGGGTGTTTTGGTGGTGTTATGGACAGCAGTGAGCACTGCTGTGGGAAGCTGAGCAAGTCTATGGCCTAGTGGTCCCCTTGAGAAAATCCGATGCTTCCAAAGGTTACTACCTTTCCCAGACACCAGAAGAACAAATGTTTCAAGCTGCGGAAATTCAACTTTGTGGGAGACTTAAGCCATCCTCCCTGCTTTTCATTAAAGCCAGAAGAGCTCTTGTGGCCTCTGCCAGCCTGATGAGGCTTTTGTGGTAAGCATGTGACTGAGGCTTAGGTTGACATGTTCTGAAACTAAAATGAATTTAATTGTGCACGGTCACGTTTTGCAAGCACTTGGGCATCTGCCTTTGAGATCAACCTTGTCTTGCTCACACTGCAGAGATTCAGTTTTTGGCAGTAGTCAGGTATGTGCATGTGTTTCTGCGGGACCAAGTGAAACCTGGTCACACTGTATGTGTTGTCTTGATTGTGACTACTGTTGGTTGAAATAATACATGTTTAAGGGGTTCAGTCTGTTGATAAGTCTGTTGATGATTTCCAGCAAATTATTTTTATCCCCTCTTTCTGGTGTGCTCATTCAAATATTGGCGTCTTTCTGGATTTTTTTGATTACTAGGAAAGCATTAGCTCAACCTATTTTTTTTATGAAGTCAGAAATATGAGCAATATATTTAAGTATTATAGTTTTTTAAGCTGTTTGAATGATTAAACTGTAAAGGGCATGTGTTCCATGCCAAAACCTTTTGACGAAGGAATGGTGTCAGGTTATTTATGAGGAATGAGTTCTCTTGTTTATAATTCCGGGATTTTAAAGAGTTAAGAAATTTTCCAGGGTTGTATGCAATCCATATCTGTCTGCTGGGAGTCAATAAAACACTGCTTGGCTTCCTTCATCTGCTTGTTCCTTTTTGTGCAGTTACTATGTGGAAAGAAGTTGGGAGGCAGAGTTGTGATTGCTGCTGCTTCCATATTCCTCACAAATCACCATCACCAGGCAAGAATGGATGTAAATAATTTCTAGTGACTGCAAAGGATAAGACAACTCAGCTTCCAGTAGCGACCAAATGTTGTGGTTGACCTTCCTGTTGGGAGCTGCAAGTCTCCTCAGTGGGCTGAGAGACTCACTGAGTGCTCTTGGTTGGGCTGGGTGGATGGGAGCTAGGTTGCACAGGGACTTACAGTGCTGCTCTGAGAGCTGCTTCAGTTCTTTGATTATTTTTTTTCTATTTTTGACTGACTATGAGTGTTTGTCTCAGGACTTCAAAGAACTTAAAGAGTAACAACTTGAAATCTAATTTAAGGTGTTTTTCTCCAGATGACAGTCTAGCTATAACAAAGTTTGTAGGTTAGTAAAACAGATAATTTTAAATAGACATTTTGAAAAACTACATGTTCTGCAGGATCGTTTTAAGAAAACTTGGACTTAAAGGTTAACACTTGAAATACTGGTCATGGCTGTACTCAGGACCTGGTAATAACTAGATCGTTTCCTACCGCTTGTGTGTGCAGCATATCGTGTGTAAGGAGCTTCTTAGCAACTGTCCGCCCCCAACAGCATGGATGTCCAGGGAGTTCTCATGCTTGTGGCCTCCACTCTTGTGTAGCTAGTAAATGGAAATCATGACTCTGCATACTTGGGAATATATAGCAGTGGAGTTTCTGCGCAGATGGTGATTCTGATCTTCCCCTCATGTTAGATCTTTTCATGGCTGGTTACTGCATAGCAAACTCAGGAGTAGAAGATTTTTGTGTGCTATTACTCTGTACATCTTTGAAATCTAAACTTGCAGCTGAGAGCCTGAAGATCTCGGAGCTGGTGTTGCTTTTCGTAAGTCCAGTTCTGTGATGGCTAAAAATGCTGTCGACCCAATGGAAAAAAGAATAAACCTCACCCTGCTCTCTCAGTTAAAGTGTGCGTGAAATAAAGCTGCTGGTTCAGAGTGCTGAGTAGCACAAAGCAGACTGTGCCTCTCATGGAAGGGTAGTGCTGCCTTTGGAAACCAAGCTGTGTTTTCAAAAAAAACCAGAAACTGCGAATCAATTCTAAGAATTGATCAGACATTGTCACCACATAATTGAGGTTGGGTTTGGTTTTGGTTTGGGTTTTTTTTTGTTTTTGTGTAAATCAACGGTTTTCTAAATAGCAAAGGTTAATATTATCAATTCTTAAATTAGGCTTTTTAAGGCTCAGGAAGCTTGTGCTTGTAGTGATGCTACACTTTGAATTCTTTGCGTTTTTAACATCACAAAATGTCCACTGTGAAAATTATTCCAAAGTTTACTGAAAAGGAAAGAGTTGCAATTCAGGTATACAGTCAGAACGAAAATGTCTAATGTTATTTAAAATCTAAGAACCCACAGAAATAAAATATATAAAATATAATGATCCCATCTCAGAATTCCTGTGTGTTTTTATTTTCATTATTTGGGTGGGTTCTTTTAATACCAAGTTATTTCAGTTGTGTTTCAGCCTCCAGGGTTGGTGGAGAGCAGATAAGACCCGAATTTGTCCTTGGATCATGTCAACATTTTTTTTCAGAGCCTTTTACAGCTACAGGTCTGCCTGTTTTAATAAGAGGGCAGGTAACTGTGCCAACAGCAGTTACATCTACCTGTCCATGGATGTTCATACCTGATGGGTGTAATGGTTAACAGATTTTCTGTTTTCTAGAGGGAAAGACCCACAGTCGCTGCAGGGTCAGGTCATTGCAGTATTTTTTACACTTTTAATATCTTCATCATCATACCAGTATAATTTCTGTTGGAGTTCAGCTGAAGCATTTGAAACAAATATAAGATGAAATGTGTGTGAGAATTCATAGTTATACATAGGTGTATATACTGCTGTATGCTACTTGCACTAAGCAGTTACTTTTCCCCAGTCTGTGTAACTGTCATTAGCTCTCCCTAACTGGTGTAAGGATACTAAGGAATGCTCTCAGATATCGTCCTCACCAGTTACTTTCCACTCTCCGTTCACAATTCCAATTTTGACGATGAGACCACTGGTTTTGCACACTTGTTTCTGTACCAGTGTTAGAGCCTGAAGCACAACCCATCAGTGGATTGTTCTAATGGTGACTGTTCTGCACCCTTGCTTTAATTAATACTTGGTACAGAGATTTTAAAATATACCCAGAAGCATGACTGCGAAGGTCCGTCATCGTTTTGTATATTGATGCCGCTAATGGGGGGGGGGGGAAACAGCGGGGAATTCTGTACGTGCCCTTAACATGGTGGGTATGAAGAGCTGGTGAGCGAGTGAGCTGAGGGTGCTCTGTAACGCTGCCGAGCTGCCCTCTGAAATCGCAGCTTTTGCCAGGAGTGAGGAGGAAGAACCGCAGCAGCGCCCGGCACCGCCACCCTGGGGGAACTGCAGGGACGGGCCCGGCCGCAGCCCTCCTGCCCCTGGGGCGAGGCAAGGGGTGGCTAGGGTCCGTGCCCCCGCAGAGAGCCCTGCCAGGAGCGCCGGCAGCACCAGAGAACCGGGTGGTGCCAGGGCAGAGCCACCTCTCGGGTGTGAACAGGAGGCTCCACAAGCAGGAGCGAGCGTTTCCATAACGAGCGGCGGGGGCGCTGTCAGAGTCCCCGCCATCGCGAACTGAGTGTCCATCCCGCCATCGCGAACTGAGAGTCCATCCCACACCCAACCCGCTTCCTCGGGAAGCTGCTGCCCCCCGTTGGCTCGGGATAGGAATGCGGTACCCTGATCCACCCTCGAGTGGCGTTCCTGGGATTTGAGCCGCAACAAGAAATCCAAAGAGAGTTGGGAGGGCTCAGCAGCATGAGCAGTGCTCTGCTCTAGCTGCAGGGGTTCATGTGTAAAGGAAAGGAAAGGAAAGACCCACCAGTTCCATGTCTGGCTCTGAGTCTGCTATCACCAGCAAGCCTGCCCAGTTCCTGACTGTGGATTGGTTCACGCCACGCCAGGCGGTTTTCTCACAGATGGGTGCAACAGGGTGTAGTGGCATAGTGGTAGTGTCGTGCTGTGGGTCCTTGCCTGGATGCCCATGCATCCCACCTGGGTTGACAGCAGTGTCATGGGTACAAACCCTGATTATATTTCAACCAAAACCTCCCATCCAAAGTGTCAGACACAAAAGGAGGGTTTAACAAAACTACTTACAAATCTGTAAGCAATGAAACAACTTGCTCAAATGGGAATAAAGAAAGACCACAAGACATCTTAATTCACTCTCCCCACCACATATCAGAGAAAAACAACCACACACAACATACTCTCACACTGAGATAAACATCCAAAACATCATTATTGTCTTCACTGTAGCTTCTCTCTGAAACCACAGCAGTTGTTCAATCTTCATAAAACTAAAGTTCAGAATTATCAGTCCCTCCAGGAGCAGGCAAATCTAGCTACTCACCATAAATTTTCTTCAACCTGAGGCATGATAACATTTTCTCTCAGCAGCAGTAATGCATCCTCAAACAGAAAAAATGGAGAGAAGCACCGGTTGTGGGTGGAGCACAAAATGGAGGCTTCCTTAGACACACGTCCTGTTTCAGAGCTTGGGGTACGTTGATGAGAACAGCAGGGTGGTCCCAGTCCAAACTGTGTCATTTGGCACTTGAGGTCGTTATGAAATGTGGCATGAGGTAAACATTGCAGCAACGTCTGCGGACATCTCTGTGGGGAGATGGTCAAGGCAGACGTTGTTAGCCATGAAAGCCTAACTCACGGGTATTGCTGAGCCAGACGGTCAGTGCCAACTGAAAAAGGCAGGAGCTCAGGCTTCAGGGAAACTGTCCCGTGTTTAGGATTGGCTTTGCAAAGGCTCACCAGCCCCAGCCTGGCAGCGGTGGCAGCAGACGTCCTGAACGGCAGCAGCAGGCCCCAAAAGGTGCATTGTGCTCCTTCGGCCCCTTGGGACAGCCGGGTGGTGGGCCGTGCGCTCTAGCAGGGCTTCAGGCTGCATCCTCCAGCCTTACCTTGCCCTCAGAGAGCGCAGGGCAGCCAGGGAGCTGCATGCAGCCAGATGCAAGGGGACACTTTTCTCATTGGAGGCCAAACCACCATTTTATTCTGTTTCCACACACGGCGGAGACTGGAGCACAGGCTGTGCGCTGGGTAATCGCATCCACAGGAATCAACAGCGGCCTTTACGTTCAGGCCTCTGGGTCCAGAACAAAAGCTTTCGTAACCAGCCCCCCTGCTCTGCGTCACCTCCTGCTTCAGTCCTTGAATTTTACTTTTCCCTTTGCAAGCAATTTGTGTCGCAGGGTCCACCTGCTTCCAGTTAGCCTCCAGACCTGCTTGGCTAACCCTGGGCCTCATGGCCCCTCTGCTCAGGACGTGGACTCTGGGATGGGGCTGTGAACCAAAGTGGCCTGTTCGGCTGCCTTGAAGAGAGACACCAGTCTTGCTGAGTCCGTGGAGCACGGGATGCAAATGCAGAAGGAGATTCCAGCCTCATCTGCTGGCAGAGTGGCCTGTGCAGGGCTAGCCCTGAGGTGGCAGCCAAAGCTCTCCAGCCCACTGCGTGCTGTCAGAGAGGAGCAGTGGGCAGAGGCAGGGCTGGTGGACATCCTGGAGGCCCAATGATGCCCTAGCCATGGCATTGTGGCAAAGACCTCAATGACACAGAGCTCTGGTCCTGCAGGGCTGCTGTGGCCATGTGCAGACTGTTGATTTTCAAAAGAAAGGCAGCAGAGAAAGTGATGAATGAGCTGCTCCACTTGATGGCAGACTGGCCCCTGTACAGTGCATGTACCTCTGATGGGGACAACAGAGATGCCTTTCCCTTTGTTGTGAGTTTCTAGACAAGGCTCCCAAGGCTGCCTCTTGGGGCAGCTCTCCATCCTCCTCCCGCACTGCATTTCCATGCCTCATGCACTGGGCTGGAGATCTGGCTCAGGGGACAGGTTTAGGGGCAGCCAGGCTGGGGCTTCCCCTGGATCTGCCGTGGCCTTGGGCAGTGCTTGAGCCTCACCACACCACACTCAGGTCCTGCCATGGGGATGTCTCAGCACTGAGCACTGACTCTGTGTGTTTTGTTCTCTGCAGGCAACCAAGGTCCTCTGGGAGATTCTCCATCTGCCCAGATTTCCAGGGATGTTGACAATGCATTTCCCTTGCCTATTTGTGTGTCTGATCTACCAAGCGTCTGTCACTGCAGAGCAGATGCCAGTGGAGGTTGTCACTTATTGGAGGGATTGCAGGCAGGATGACTGCATCCCCACCCAGCCCAACAAGTGACCCATCACCATTCTCTTGTTTCTGCCTTGGCCCTGTGGCTGGGGATAGAATTTTCAATGTGACCTGACCTTTGCTCTGTGCATAGATTTGCAGTAAAGACCATGAAAGTACTGCTCTGTTGTCTTGGTTGTGAAGAAATGGTGTTAAATGTGGAATGTAAGCATGGCTGGGAAGATCTTCTCGATGCTCATACTTGCCCAGCTGCAGTGGGTCTGCTGGCCAGGTGAGAACCCCCTTCTTCCTGCTCCCCCGCCTCTTGTCCCTTTCAGATGGGGTACTCAAGACAATCCTCGTGGTTGTAGGGGGATAAAAGATCTCTTAAGGGGTGATGGGTGAAGATAAGGTGTCTGGGATTTGGTCCCAGGACAGGTTTGCCCACCCTGCTCAGTGTCAGTGGTGCCTTCTTCTCCCTGACAGAGAGATGATCCAGAAGTCAGAGAAATTAGTTTACAGCATTGCAAGCATTCTGATCAACATCCTCGGCATGCCAAGGTGGGAGATTTCCACCCTGGCTGGGCAGGGCTCTGTTGCCTATGTGGTCAGGTGGCCACATGTGCAGAGCAGAGAGAGATTTCAGAGACACGTGGGGTATTCAGCACCCTCCGGCTGGTCCCATTTGTCCCTGGTCCCTCTGGTCCATGGGGAGATCTGGGTGGGGAGACCCTGGCAGAACAGGCTCCTGGTTGCCCACCCTCTCCCTGTGGTTGTGTTCCTCTCTGTTCCAGCGCTCCAAGACATGGCAGGTGACGCCAGCCTCTCCATCTCCAGCCTGGCGGCTGAAACCCTAAGGCAGCTGAGACATGCCAAGAGGAGGCATCGCTTCTTATCCAGGTTACAGGTGCTGCCAGACTTCTTCTACAGGACATGGAGGAGGCTGCGTCCTCCCAGGACTCTGGGTGGCTGACCTGCTGCTGGAGCTCTGAACAGAGCTGATCCCAGGAGCTCCCTCCATGTGCCTTGGCAATCTGAGGCAGTGGGGAAAGCTGTATTTCTCCTGGCCTTTCCCTGAGCACAGGAGATCCCTTTTGTTTGCTATTTCAGTCTCATTACATATGATGTCATTAGTATTACAACTAGTACTGTTGTGTCTTCTCTCTCTGTGTTGACTGTTGTTCTGTCAGCCCACTGAGTTTTTCCTTTTCCTTCCAATTTTTCCCCAATTCTGTTTGGGGAATGGGATTACAAGCACAGTGAGAGAATTCCTGTTGGACTCAGTGTCTGGTCAGTACTGGTCTCAGTCCTATTATCTCTAATGATGACCTGAATGAGAAGACTCAGTCTGCTGGAGGGTAGGAAGATGCTGCAGAGGGACCTGGACAGACTGGGTTGATGGACCGAGGCCAAGTGTTTGAGATTCAACAAGATGAAGTGCAGGGTACTACAGTTTGGCCACAGTAACCCCCTTTAGTTGAGGACTGGGAGAAGATTGACTGGAGAGTGGGCCCAGGAGAGAGGGACCTGGGAGTACTGGTTGACAACCAGTTGAACATAAGCCAGCAGTGTGCCCAGGTGGCCAAGGCAGTCAAGTAGCATCCTGGCTTGTCTCAGGAGTAATGTGGCCAGCAGAACTAGGGATGTGACTCTCCCCCTCTACTCGGCACTGGTGAGGCTGATGNGTTGAGGACTGGGAGAAGATTGACTGGAGAGTGGGCCCAGGAGAGAGGGACCTGGGAGTACTGGTTGACAACCAGTTGAACATAAGCCAGCAGTGTGCCCAGGTGGCCAAGGCAGTCAAGTAGCATCCTGGCTTGTCTCAGGAGTAATGTGGCCAGCAGAACTAGGGATGTGACTCTCCCCCTCTACTCGGCACTGGTGAGGCTGATGGGGCTGGGATTGTTTAGCCTGGAGGAAACTTAGGGGGGGAACCTTATCCCTCTCTCCAGCTTCCTGAAGTAAGATTGTAGTGGGGGTTGGGCTCTTCTCCTTGGCAACTAGTGACAGGACAAGAGGGCATGGCCTGATGCTGCGCCAGTTGAGGGTCAGGTTGGGTACTAGGAAGCCCTTCCTCATGGAAAGAGTAAACAGACATTGGAACAGATTGCCCAGGGAGGTGATGTAGTCCCCATCCATGGAGACATTTAAGAAAAGACTTGATGTGGCACTCAGTGCTCTGGTCTTGGTGGTTGTGGTCATGTTAAGTCATAGGCTGGGCTTGATAATCTCAGAGGCCCTTTTCAACCTCAATAATTCTGTAATTTTGTAAATAACAAGGTAGGCACTTACTTTGGGGTGTGCAGAGGATGGGGGATAACTCGGATGAGAACCTGCTCTGTCTGTCATCATGATGCCACCACCCTGAAGGAGCAGCTAAGAAAAATTCTGCCAGTTTGTGCTGCCATACGGACACTAGAGTGGACCAACAGGATCACCCATGATGACTCTTTTGTGCTTTGCTCCATTGTACAACATGTACAAGAGCCAACTGCCTTGAGGGCTCAGGGTTCATCAGCTTGTGGAGCCCATCAGGCTGTGGGGCCAGTCCCATATGGGTTAGCAGAGAGTTGGGGATGTTCATCCCCTCCAGCCCCTCTGTTTCCCAGCCAGGGCTTACCAGCCTCAGAACCTGCTGCCATGCTCCCTCCCTGCCCCTCACAGCGCTGTCACTCAGCTGCCTGCTGCCTGCCGGGTGCTGACGCTTTGCCTGCCGGGTGCTGACGCTTTGCTGCCAGAACTCCGTGCAGAGCTGATCTCAGAATCCCCATGAGCTTTTGTCTGAATCAACAGCCTTGCTCCCTCACCACAGCAACATATATTTGCTTTGTTAAAACAAAACAGTGGAAAACCCTGTCCCCGCAGCAGCCAACCAACCTGCGGGGCAGGGGCAACCCAAGGTAGTCATACCCGACCCAGCTACAACAGAGCAACCCATCTCCTTGGCGCAGCAGGAGAAGCAGGCTCTGTTGCTCTTAGCCTCTCCAAGACCATACCTGATTTTCCATTAAGGCATCCCTGGCTGCAACGGTCCGCTTCTACACACCATCACCCTGCAGTGCATGCGCAAGACAGGTGAGCTGATGAAACTGCACTGTGCTTCCTTCCTTCCACAATATTTACCCCCAAACTTGGCAACTGCAGAGGATTTCTCCCCTGCATCAAATACCTGAGAGGCTAGCTAGGCTGCTGGCTGCTGTCAGCTACCCAGCTCTGCACTTGCTGCTTGGAAGATCGGCAGAGGGCAGGGCAACCCCACCAAAGGATGAGCAAGGACCATTCGCAGAAGCAAGGCCCTCAGATTGCATTGCAATGGGTTGTGGCTGCTCATGAAGAGGAAGGTGCAGCCTGGTAGGCAGAGGCTTTGCCAGAAAATAGGCAGGTGCCTATGAAATCTCACTCTGAAGTCCCAGAGATCTTACTATCAGTTTTAAAGCTGCATCCTTATCGGGGCATGAAAGAAGCCTACCCTGGGTAAGTGGTAGGCAGAGCAGCCCTGCTCTGTCGTCTGGCCTGGCCCATAAGGACACTCCCCAAAGTGAGTGCAGCAGGGGCAAGGCCTCTTTGCCAGAGCTTCCTCACACCTGTGCTCTGTTCAGGTAAACAAGTCTGTCAACAGCCACAGCAAGTGGACAGACCAGGGCCATGGTCTGCACAGGAGCAACAAGAGAGGAGGCTGCAGGCAACACTGGGAGCAAGGCAGCAACATCTAGCTCAGGAATCCATCCAGGAGAAGAAGCCAAACACAAAAGACCAGCTGCCTGCGAGGTCTGTCCAGGGGCCATATGCTGAGCACAAGCTGTCTGCCGTGCGAATAGGAGGTCCATACAAGGAAACAGCACCTGAGACAAACTACCTGTTACAGAAGTCCAAAGTCCATCTGGAGATAGAGGCATCCATAAACACACCCTCAGAGAGTTCAGCTCAGAACTAGATGCTCGGGGCTGAGCTGAAGTATGCACATGGCACACAGCTGGAGTATGTGAAGGTGGAGGTCCCAGGAGAGGGCTGTTCAGGGTCAGCAAGACCTATTTGTGCCCTTAGGGATTTAACACTTCAAGCAACCCGAGATTTGAGCATGAGGCAAGGGCTACCCAGCACCTCCAGGGTTCAGGTCTGAGTGGGACTAGTCCTCAAAATGAATGTTGAGGGGAGTAGCATCAATCCCTGTGTGTTGTTGTGGCTAGCTACCTATAACCTGTTTCTCTGCACATCTCTGCCAAAAGTGGCATTTATGGATGTTTTCTGGAGGTGATCTGGTGGTTCAAGGAAGGAAGAAGAGCTATGTACTATGTTTGTAGAAATGCTTCTTCAGAGGCCACAGTAGCCACAACACTTGATATCTTTGCTTCTGTGAAATCTCAGGTGCATCTGGGTCACCAAGCTTTGGAAAACATCACTGGGTGTCTAAAGCTGACTTACTCTCCTGGGTCCTTGGCTTTCAGGGGTCCTTGGCACTCTGCTGGAGAAGGCACAGAAGGATTGCATCCCCTGGAGATGCTCTTTTACCTTCAAGCAGGTAGGCAGGAGGAAAAAGCCAACTTTCCCACTCATGAACTACAGAGAAATTATGCAGATGAGTGTCTAGCTGTGCCACCAGGCTAATGTACTAAAAAGCCAACATCAGGGGCTGAGGGCTGGGTGGGAGTGGCTGCATCTTCTCTCAGGTCTTTTTGGAGTCTCAGAGGACAGGTAGAGGGCAAAGAAGTCATGAACCCACAGCACAGATAAGCAGCCTTTTTTATGTAGCCAGCAGCCATGCTCATAAATGGCAGGAAGTTTCAGATACCTGGGTAAGCAAATGCAACTGAAGCTGGTTTTTCACAAAAAGAGGGTGGTTTGGCATCTAATCCTGGAGGTTGTGCTTCTCCAGCTTGCCAAGCCTTTCTGTTCTCCCCTGGACCCAGGCTCTTGCAGTGCCCCCTGTGCTCTGTCCCTTGCTGGCAAAAACTCTGAAAACAGCCTGCAGGGAGGGAGCAGATGGAAAGCATGTGTGTGGGGGGACATCTACCAGGGAGCCTCCATGCTGGGAGGACTGAGGATGGACTCGTATGAGGAAGCCTAGAGTCTTGCCCTAGCAAGTGTGCCCAACAGATGAAGCTCTGAGAAGCTTTTAATCTGAGATTAAAAAAAAAATAATAACAAATCACAGGAGGAAATTGTTCCATCAAGTGCCCAGGGATGCCCCAGCTGCACACAGCCTGCATGGAGGAGCCTCCTTTAAGAACTATTAAAGTTGGAAAAGACCTCTAAGACCATTAAGACTTGCAACCCACCCACCACCCAGCAGTGTCAGGCACCACTTAACAGCAAAGAGGGAAGCATGGGGATCTGTAAACCCGCACCTGTATTTTCTAGCTGCTGCATTTGGGAAGACCTCTAACAGCTAGAAGAGCTAGAATTCTATCCAGGAGAGACAGCATCACCAGGCCTTTCCCTGGGGCAGTCAATTTGGCATGGGAGGGAAATGGAGGGGGCCTTTTCTCTTCCCACATCCAGCAGATGCAATGGCAGAAGTGGAAGAACACAGCAAGTCTTCAGGGGCTAAGTTTGCACCTTGTTTCTCTGCTGGAGGCTGTAGGGGGTTGGGTGTGGGAATTTCGAGGCTCACCCTCTTTGGAAAGGATCCAGCTGCTTTAGGCAAAATTCCTCACGTAGCTTTGCTGTGAAGAAAGTGCTGACCTGTTCAGGGCAGTTGCTGAACAAGTGAAGACAGGCAGTTTGTAAATGCTAGGAGAAAATGACCACATTTCACTGTGGTTAGGCAGCAGGTCAGGCTCTTTGGGGAAAGCAATGCGTGCTGGCAGATATTTTGCATGCCCCAAGCAAGCCCACCAAGATGCCCAGGTGCTTGATGCTGTCACACACTGCTGGTGAGGTGCTCCAGATGCTGCAGAAAAGCCAGTGGTGCCAAGCCATGTGGAACGTGAGTGTCGGAGAGTTGACCTGGCAGACAGACCTAGGCTGCTTGGCCAGTCGCCAGTGCCCAGGACCTGCCTGTGGTAACAGAATGGCTTAAGATGGAAGGAACCTTAGAGATCATATACTCCAACCTCCCTGCCATGGGCAGGGACACCTCTCAACTAGATAGGTCCTCTCTGAGTTCCTACTAGTGTTAGGGGTGAGACTCAGGAAACATGGAGAGCTGGAGTATCAGGGCAGGGAGGAGATGATGAGTCTAGGACGGGGCATTCAGCAATAACAGGACTTGAGGCACCTCTTGGGACACAAGGGACACACAGAAGGCAGAGATACTGTTCCTTCTTTGTAACAGAAGCAAGTTGCTGGCACTGACAATTGCAGTGCCTGAGAGAATTTACACCAGAGTCAGGTGGCTGGGGGAGAGCACTGGTCTAGCCTGACAGAACTGGTATAGGGACCTGAGTTTATGTTCAGTACACTTCTGAAAATTCCAGCAGGGAAATAAGCAGTGTAACTGCAATAAGTAAGAAAGGCAAATCAGATCTCCTTCAGTGTCAGATCAATCAGCAGGTTAGATGATAGGCAAAGGGAGACCCTCATTGAAAGGGTCATGAGGCCTTGGAACAGGCTGCCCAGGGAGGGGGCTAAATTGCCACCCCAGGACATGTTTAAAGTTGTGTAGATCTGGAGCTTAGGGACATGGTTTAGGAGGTCTTTGGGACAGTTGGATTAGTGGTTGGACTTGATGATCTTTTCCAACCAAACTAGTTATGTGATTCTCTATCTGGGCAACAAAGCAAGGGCAAAAGTGCACTATCACTAGACAGATACTCAGGGATTTAGGGGACTTACAGACTGGGGTGTCAGGGAAGAAGACATGAGGTCAAAGCCTCTGAATGTGGTACATGGTGCCATCCTGCAGAAGCAGTGTGAGAACCACCAAGTAAAGGTGTTTCTGGATCTTCTTTTGTACATGGTTTAGCTTGGGGAGGGTCTGGGCCAGCTATACCACTTGGTTTCAATTTAATGGTAAGGAGGAGCAGGCTGACTAAACCCATCATGTGGCTATTCTATTTCAAGAAGAGATTGTGTAAAAATGAGAATATTTGTCAAAAAAATGAAAAATCAGACCAACCCTTGAGGTCCAGGAAACCAGAGACCTCCAAGATGCCTGGCGACTGCAGGAAAAAGCTTCATTAAGAGCCTCAATAAAGTATGGAGCAAAGAGCAAATAGGGCAATCCTGTAAAACCTCTGCGCAGCTGACGGGAAAGCAGGGGAAGCAGAGGGAAAAAGGAGGTCTGCCAAAAGACCCAGAAATCTGAAAAGAATGCAACAAGTCAAAGAGAAGTGGGGAAGAAAGGGGGCTAGGAGCAGGACTGAGGACTGTACCGACACCAGTGTGTTCAAACCGGTGGTGAACAGGTCAGCATATCTACTCCAGGGACCAGGAGATAAGCAGAGTGCACAGAGTTGGGATGGCCACACATCCTTTGTCCTGGAGGTATTCCCACCCTTACCTATAACAGTGCAGGATTTCTTTCCCAGACACTTGGACAGGGCTCATAAACTGGAAAGGAAACCCTGGCAGGGTTATCTGGGAGAGACAAGTTAAATGCTGGCAGCCAGGGTGTCCCAGTGCAGAACTCCTTCCTTGCATGAGCACTTCAGGCATCATAGCTGATGGGGTGTTTGTGAAAAGGCTTCAGCAGATCTACCAGCCACGCAGGGTTTGGAAGAGTCATGGATAGCTAGTGCTTCCAGGAAGCCCAAGCCCTGCAGAGGGATAGAGGGCTTTGGCAGGGCACACAGTGGGAAGGGGCAGAGGGATACCCAATGTCCAGCCCTGGGCGGCTGATATGGATGCAGGCTGGCACACGTCTGCATGGGTAGTGATACAAAATGATGATGGAAGATGCTGTCAAGCTGTGAACATTCTGTGAGCTTGTTCTCTCATACTCCTATAGTGCCTACTGTCATTGCATCAGTAATACTGGTGGGGATGTACTTGTCCAGGATTTTTAGCTGTTCATGACCTTGAATTGCCCTTCCACTTTCTAGCTGATCCTGTCCACGTCCCCATCCTACCCTGGTGGCAAGTGCTGTGGCTGAGAACACAAACACCTGCTGGGATCTGCTCTCAGTGTCACTCCACCAAACCTCAGCAAGTGCCCCTGATCCTGGTGTTTCAGACTGCGGTAACAGCTCTGCCTCCACCTCACCTATCAACTCTGTTAGCATCTAGTCCTAAATCATCCACTGCTTATGCCGCTTTCTTCCTTCCCAGAGACCTTTCAGGCAGCTGCTCCATCCTCTACATCATTGCAGATGCTCCTCATCCCCCTCCAGCTGGTCCTTCTGAAGCTGGGGGGGACCAGACCCACCTTGTACCTGGGATGCTGATGCACCAAGGTTTCCCATGGCTGCAGATCTCTGCCTTTCTGGCAGTGTATGAGCAGGACTGTTCAGCAGAAGGGGAACAAGTGCCATTTCCCACAGCTAGTCCAGATACAGGGACCCAAGGGTGAGTTGCTGTGGTGAAGCATATGAGAAGCATCTGCCTTGTCCCCTTTCCCATGAAATGCTACTTTAAGTCTTTTGCCTGATGTATGCTGAAGTATTGATTTTTCCCTGGAGTGGATGAGTCATGAAGAAGCTGGGAAGGCGCAGGCGTTGCTGGTACACCCTAAGAGCCTGTGTCCAGGAGGGAGGCTGTGCCTGAAGGAGCAGGCACTGCCCAGAGGTGTGGGCACAGAGAGCAGGAAAGATGCATGTGCTCCAGGGGGCTGGGGCTGGCTGTCTTGTTGCTGTCACTGAATGGGGCTCCCCAGCACTGAGGTATGAAGAGGGATACTTCATGTGGATCCCTCCTTCCCTGCACAAAAGCGTGAGCTCTCATTCATGCTTCTGCTGAACTAGTGTCTATGTATATGCTGGGTGCAGAGCAAATACTCTCACTTGCCCTTCTCTCTCATGTTCCACTTGGCTTTTTTTTCCCATATCCAGATTGAGAATGGGCCAGGCCATCTCCATCACGTTCCAGCTCTGCCAGATGAGAGATCTCCACAGCATATTGCCCAGGGAGAGAGGGAGTGAATCAGGAAACTGACTAAGGCTGAGGTCTCCTGCCTGCCTGGGTTCTGCCTTGGTGGCAGGGCTGTGTCACATAATTTAGTAGGCTGCAGACAAGATTGTCTTCTGTCTCTGCTGAGGTAGGAGTTGATACTGTGATGGTCTGCTAGCCATGGCTCACCTGCCTTCTGAGCTGCAGCAATACATGCTGTTCCATCCTCCTCACACACATGGGAAGGAAGGTGGGGGTCTGGAAACTGGAGCATTTCTGCAGCTGGCCAGGCCTCTGTCTGCCCTCATAACACCTCCCACCTGCTCTGCAGCTCCTCACTAACACATCCACCAGATCTGGCTGCTGGAGCCAGATGCAGTTCTGCAACACTCCCAGCCACCAGCACCCCTACCTAGCTTAGCTTATCCTCTGCCTACATGGGTGGGTGGGTAACAGGCTCCTCACCTGGCCAAGCTCTTGTTCTTACCAGCTTTCCTCACTGGGGGAATATCTGAATTTATAGTTATTCCCACTCCCTCCTGCCTTAGCTCCTTGGGCCTTTCCCAAACATCCGCCTTCATGGCTATGTAAGCTTTCCAGAAAGCAGAGATGGCTTTTGTAGACCAAGATGCTCTCAAGTCCTCTCTTGCTAGGCTGCCGCTGACAGTGTTATCTAAAGGGAAGACACAGTGCTGTCCATTGCAGCAGACACCTGTCCTAGACCAGACCTGCACTACTGTCCTAGTGAGTCTCAACCATTAGCTGAAGTGGGTTTCTGGTCCAGAGGATGGTGCAGAGGTGCAAAACTGGTTTGTACCAGTGGTTCTGAGTGCTCACACCCAGGGGCTGCAGCTGGGAGAAAGCAGCTTCAGTGTGGACAAATGGCACATCTACCTGGCAGAACTTTGGCCATGGCCACCACTTAGAGATTCACACAGATGGGGTAACCCTACCTCTCCATGATTTTCTGCTTCCTCCACTTGCAGCAGCCTTTGTTTTTCTGCATGGACACTTGCCAAATATTGTCCTTTGGCTTCTGGCCCCTTATTGCTTCACTCACCCCAATCCTATGGCTGCTCCCCAGCCCTCACTAAGGTTCTGTAGTAGCAGCAGGACTTGCAGCTCTCTGCCTCCACCAGCAGGAGCGTCCCAAGATAACTGGCACAAACAACAGTTTGTTTTGCAGTAGTGATGGTTCACACACAGTGCCCACTGGCACCTCCACAGCTCCCACAGCACACAGGGCACAGCTTCTCAGGCCACCCAGCATCTGAGGGACAGCCATCATTCCAAAGCTGCTTCAGGAGGGGGATATGTATGCAGGCCATGTGTGCCAGCCCTGGAGCCACTGCCAGGGAGGGACATGTCTGGGCTTTGTGGCCAGCATTTCCAACCCCTCCCCTCTGCCCAAAGGAGGTAAAAACAGGCCAGTCATCCCGCAGGGTTGCCAGGGTGACCTTTTTTGGCTGCCACACTGTCCTGACTGCTGAGCTGGCAGGGGCTGTGTGCTGTGAGCTGGGGCAAACCCTCTCTCCCTGCACTAGGGTGCTCCTGCCTAGGGCCAACCAACAGTATGGGACCACCAGCTGTGGGATGCAGATGGGAGGAAGATGATAGGAGCCAGATGCAGCGGTTGGAGGACAGCAGGACTCCAGAGGAGCCATGCAGAGATGAAAAATGCTAAAACTTTGCTGGAGCTTGAAGTCTATGGTGCAGGAAGACCTTTCTGGATGGGGTTTGGGAATTTGTGGCTGTGAGCAACTTAGGCACAATCAGAGCACCACTGGTTTCCATTTGTTTGGCTTTTGACATAGCCGCCTCCCTGGAAGCACACCCCCCCCGGGGTAGGCAGTGTTTGCTTGGGAAAGGATGAGCCTCATTATCTGTCCTTCACAGTTCTCAAACTCTAAAAGCACAGCAGGCAGAAATTTTACGATGGGAAACTGCCCTGGTGTCAACCAGGCACATGGAAGTCTGCTGGGGGAAGATGGTCCCACCATGGTGGGACCAGCACTAGAGCAAAGGCCCAATAGCCTCACTCCATCGAGTGAGGGAGGCAGGAGGGCAGGCTAAAGGTGATGAACCTGGCAAACAAACACAGTGGGAGCTGGAGCCATGGCCTGGCCAGGCAGCACCAGAGGTGCAGTAAGGAGGAAGTCTAGGTTGTAAAACAGCTCTGCATTCATGTGCAGCTCATAGCTTACAGCACCCAGTGATAACATCTCTTTTCTCGGGTGAAGTGCTGGCTGCTTCAGCCCAAGGGAAGGTCCAGGCAGGCAGGGTAGCCCAAACCAGATCTGCACCTCCTGGCCCCTGCAGTGCTAATAAAGATAGGAAGGGTCAGAGCCAAGTTTCCCTGCCGTGACAGAGCAGAGCCCCAGGCAGACTTGCTCATGGCCTCTCAGACTGGTGGATCACTTACCCGCCCACTCCCATCAAGACCATTAAAAGCCATCTTGCTTTGAAGACTGACGGATGTTGGAGAGGATCATTTAGTGTTTTCAGGATTTTTCCAAGCACCATCCTTGTCCCAAGACTCTCCTTCCACTTGCTTCTTGCTCTCCCGGCCCAGCACCATCCCAGCTCCTCCTTCAGGCCATCCACCCCTCCAAAAACCCTGCATGAAAAGGCAGCCCAGTGACTCAGGGCTGTCATGTGTTGCCTTTTGTGCAGCTTCGGTATTTGTGCAACTTGCATCAGAATCTACCTGGAGGAAAGGAATCCAGCTGCGGGAGAAGAAAGGGGTGATAAATCATTCAGCATCCAACCAGGAAAGTGTAAATTTAACAGTCCCAACCACATGAAATCATTCTGCACCCAAACAAAAGGCAGCTTCAGTGTCTATTCATTGTCCCCAGACTGGGGTTGTGCTAGTAAGCTGCCCTGCCTGCCTCTGGCTTTGTGGTGCAAGGAGAGGTTAAAAGATTTGCAGCTTGAAGATGGAAAACGATAGCATGCACCTTTGCGAGCTCAGCACCGAGCAGCTGGATGTCATGGTTTACTCTGCTGGGTCCAAATTGTGACTTAGACTAAACATGACTTCTGTCATCATCAGTGAATCACTTCTAGGTGCCCTGGAAGTTTCCAGGGCTTGGATTTTAGAAGATGGCTGCTGCAAGGCACTGAAATCCTGTGGAAGAAAAACAAGGTGTGGCAGCTCTTGTGGGGATTACCCTGCCCTCCCCGAGGCTGGGGCTGGACGGAGATGAAAGCTGGAGTAAGGGGAGGAGGCAAAGCAGTCTACAACAGCTTCAACTCTTCTCCTTGCACAGGAAGGTGGAGTGAGGTGTGCTGCCTCCTGGGCTCCATAATCCTGTCTCCCTGGCAAGAGCCGTCCTAGGAGGGTACCCTGGGACCCTCAGGAGTTCAGACAGTACAGTCTGGGTTGGAAGGCAGCTTAAAAGTTCGTTTTGTTGCACCTCTCCTGCCATGGGCAGGAACAACACCCGCTAAAGCCCAATCCAACCTGGCCTTGAACACCTGTAGGGAGCAGGCATCCACAGCCCTCTGCAGTCGCACTGCCAGACCATCGTGGCGCTCCCAAGGCACTGCAGGCAGCATCAAGAAGCCACTGGAGTAGGAAGGGCTGCGACACGAGAGTACAAGGTGATGGAATGAGACCCTTCTTTCCCTGCTCGGTTCTCCTGCGGCTCGCATAGGGTTGAGCGGAGGGAACCAGCTCAGCTCGCTTATTCACCCTGAAACCCATGGGCTTGGCAACGCAGATGCTGGGGCAGGTCCGGGCTCCTAGCGTATCTTTGGGGGAGAGCAAAGATGCTCCGGGCAGAGCTGGGTCGTGACCCTCGCACAACTCCTGCACCCGTCGGGGGATGTCCTGACCTCCTATCCGGTGCCGGGAGCCCAGCAGCGGTGCAAGCCCCGATGACCAGGGCTTGGCTGAGCCTCCGTCCTCACTCCACGTCTCAACTCACCAGGTCCACCGCCAATCCGGGGCGGGCC
>VZRI01011699.1:223-22328 GCA_013397515.1 Upupa epops | reverse complement strand
AGCCCTGCCGAGCCGAGCCGAGCCGAGCCGAGCCGCCGGCACCAGGCGGGCACCATGCGACCAGGGTAAGCGAACGAGGTGGGGAGAGGGGATCGGGGGGCACCCCGAGGGCACCGACATTGTGGGTAACCCGGAGCCCCGGTGACTAGGGGACAACTCTATACTGAGAGGATTTCGGGGTCATCGGCACCGTGGGGACGAGCTGGGGATGCGAGTTTTGGGGAGTCTGGGCACGCCGTTGCCGGAAGGACGTGAGTAACCTCTTGCTCCCCACTTCCCTCCCCGCAGGTGTCCCCCGCGGCGGCTGCTGCTCGGGCTCTTTGTCCTGCTGGTCCCCGCCGCTTCCCAGGAACTGGGTAACGTGTGCGCGATACTGGTGGGGATGGGTAGGGTCGGGGTGGGGGTTCGCCGCCGTAGTGCCTTGTGTCCCGGACCGCACTCTGCATGGGGTTGCCTCTCTCAACGAGGTCAAGTGCTGCGCCCGGTTCATGGTTCCCAAAGAGAAGGGTGATGGAGAGGGGAGGTTTCCCTCCACTTCACCACATCAACAACAAGGCAGGATTGGGGTCCCGTGTGCCCCATCTCATTAACTGGAGAAGGATGCTGCGGAAAAATTGTGCCGAGCAGCCCTCGAGCAAGAGGGATGTTTGGCAGCAGAGCACTCGGCGGCTTTCCTGGGAAGAGAGTGATTTGTCTGGTTCATCCTACTTGTAACACAGACGGGATGGCGTTGCCCGAAGTAGCTACGCTTCGTGCGTTAGCGGTTTCTACCGAAGTCCTCCTCACAACAGCCTGTCTTTGGAAGCATGTTGCGAGTGGTGGGAAGACTTGAGCGTGTGCACTAGGGATGCAGCACCTCCCATGCCGCCCGCTCGCCGTTTTCCTGGTCTTTGCCGGCCTTGGGGACTGGGGTGAAACATCCCGCGCTTGTAGCCGCTGGTGCCCCGGGAGCGGGGAGTTCAGCGCTGACTCAGCTTTCCAGCCCTTCTTTCCCTACGGGGCACGCGAGCCGGTTCTCCCACTGGCTGAGCGCACAAGCTGACTTTTTCCTGGTGAACTTTAGCTCCCTGCCGGGGAAGCATCTTCCCGGCAACCAGACCGACTGAAGCTATTCCTTCCCAGTCTCTGGGTCGGTGCCCAGTGGGAGGCAGCTGAGCCACTGCAAGCCCTTTACCCCACTTGCAGTCCAGAAACCCTGTTTGCAAAAGCCACCTGAGCTGCAAGTGATGATCAAAGACCAGGGTGAGGGTGGCTTTTTGATGGAGTTGATGTTCTGGTTGTCTTCTGCTTGCACTGAGCTTTGTCTGTTTGCCAGCACCTTACAAGGCATGGCTCATGCCCCTCTCTGTCATCGTAGGCTGGGCAAATTGTATTGCTAAGTAACTGCACAAAGGTAGAAGTGAGCTGGAAGTTGGACATGTGCTAGACCATGAAATCAGTGGATTATTCACTGGAGCAAGGCTTTGTGTAATCTAGGGACAGCTTGAGCAAGGCTGCATGGAGGCAGAGTCACATTGCGGTTGGGAAAGAGAACAGCCCAGGCAGCAGTGATGCCCAGCACATCCGGAGCATGTCTGGGAAGCCTGGGAAGCAATTAAAGCCCTCCAGGCTGGGTTTGTGACACTGCTTTCCATGGCGTGGGTGCCTCCCGGGAGACCACAAGAACAAAGCCCCCCTTGGAGGTCTTCAGAGATGGCAATTACATTCCCATGTGAAATCCTGAATTGGCTATTTTAGGTCCCTGGAGTCCATCCAGCATGGCTGAACTGAGCTGGAGCAGTTACTCAGAGCTCTTTGTGCCCTTTCTACTGCCTTCTCTGCAGGCTCCTAGCATAGCACTGAGCACATGTGGCTGGAGGGGACCCTTTGCTGAACTGGAGCTGCATCTCCTCCACCTTTGAGCAGCCAAGGAGGAGACCTCAAAGTCCTTCAAGGAGGTTTCATGTAACATGCATAGGGGTTAAAGGACAGGAAAGCACTGCTGGTGCTGGTCACTGCTGGCAGGGCCAGTGTGCCCATTTCACCCAGCTGACTTGGACATCTACCAAAGGCAGGCAGGCAGGCAGGCCGCTAAGCAGGTTTTAAAAGAATTTGAAAGAAGGTTGATGTGGTTTCTTTTTGAATTTCTTTCTCGTTCTCTCTTTCTTTTCTTGTCCTTCCCTCCTTTCCTTAGTTCAATGTCCAAGGACTGCAGGGCCTGTTCTGCCAGCCCTCCTGATGGCTCCTGGGGAGTGTTTGCTCTGAAGGCAGTTCTGCCATGGAGATAACCTCCTGTTTATCTGCTTGCCTTGCATATGTGGGGGCTCAGCTAGAGCTCTTTTTCCCTCTTATCTCTGGGATTCCTCACCAAAGGCACGTAGTAGCCATGGGGACGCTGCGGGGATGCTGCTATGTGTCCAGTTCTTAGTGCATGGAGAAATCAGAGCACATGTAGGGTGTCCACAGCAGCCTGGGCTGGGTCAGACAGTGCGGAAATGCCAGTTGGCAGGAGGAGACACAGTCAGGAATGGGTCTGTGGAGATAGAGCATCCTCAGCTTTAGCAGTTTACAAAGCTAGCCAGGGTCACCGTAGTCCAGTGGTGACGATGGCTGTGTGAGGCAGACTGAATTCATTCATCTTCTCTTGCATTGAGTTTCTCTGTACCGGTGTGGGGCTTGGTTGGGTTGATACCTCAGAGTCTTGGCTGAGAATAATGATGAGCATTATGCCACCTCCCACTGTTCAGTATAGCAGGTGCCAGAGCCACTTGCTGCTGGTGTAGAGGCTTGTGTTTGATCTTATTTTCATTTCCACTGGTCTCAATGGCTGGGATTCATTGCAAGCACATGCATAGTTGGGGCCAACAGCATCTTTTGGCTGCTGGACCTCTGGTCTCAAGCAACAAGGAAGGATGTTGCACTCCTGACCTGCTGCAGGCTCTTCATCTCCTTATCAGCTGGCGGGACTTCTGTTTGCAAAACTTTATCTGGGCCACCACTCTCTGCCCTGAGAGCTGGCAAGGAGGGAGAACTGCCCTGGGCTGTCATCAGCTGGAAGGAGCCAAAGCTGTGGATGCAGATGTCTCCCTGCCACACTACTGGATGCTTCTGGGGCTCCTAGCCCATCTACTGGCAGATGGATCTCCCTTCCTGAGAAGGAGGTAACAGAAATGAAGTGGCCTCTCTTAGATGGCACTGTAGGTCTGGAAACTAGGTTCAAGCAGTCCTGCAGAGTGGGTCTGTTCTCATGCAGGAGTTTTCTTTACTTTCTTTGATGAAAACTGCCTTTGGAAACCCCAGTCCTCATTTTCTCCAAATTTTGCAGCTCTCTATCCAGACTCCATCGACATAATCCTTCTCATAGAGCTCCGATGTGATTGTAGGAAATGGAGTAGCTAACATCTTTCCTGGCTGCCTGGGAGATCCCTCCCCACTGGTGCATGTCCCTGGGGGTGTGTTTTACCTTGTGGCTTCTGGAAGATCCAGCACACACACTTAACAGATTCAGGAGAAATGAGGTTTCTGCTCTGAGTAGCAGCTTCTTTGTGACATTGTTTCTTACTTCTTTTGGTTTGCAGCTGGAATAATCTCTTACAATGTTTACGTTGATACAGTTTGGGTGCTGTTGACCAGCAAACCTCAAACACTTTGAGAAGACAGAGGAACATGTTTTGCAATCCTATTTCAAGTGTTATTGCATGGCTTGAAAAATCCCAAGAAGATAACTGTGCTGCTGGGTAAGAATCTTCTCTCCAGTGAGGGAATGCCACTGCTTCTGTTTAAGGGGACAGAGGCATGTGGAGCAGGGAGTGAGCATGGAGGGGTTAGGACTGATGTGGAGCTGCATCTCCCCGTGAGCATGGAGACTGCAGAGGATGTTAAGGACATGGGTGCACAGACAGCATGGCCACCATTGTTGGCCAAACAGCCTCCTGGGCACCCATCTCTGGGGTTATCTGGTGAAGCTCAGGTCTGTCCTTTGTCCTTTGGGATAGTGAGAGAGGGCTGTTCTCAATCCAGCTAGTGCCATGGGTTGGATACCACCGCTGTATCCTCCAGCACATCTGTGGCTTGTCACAGTGCCTCTTAGAAGAAGCTCCCAGGCACGTGGGACACAGTCTTCTATCCAAGCTGAAGGTATCTTACCCTTATATGTCTGCAGTCTTACTAATGTACCAGCTCTTCCTTTATTGTAGAATAGCAGAATGGTTTGGTCTGGAAGGGACCTTTGAAGATCTGGTCCAACCCCCCCATATCATGAGTAGGGTTACCTGTCACTAGGTCAGGTTGCCCAAAGCCCCATCCAACACAGCCTTGAACACTTACAGGGATGAGGTGTCCACAACCCACCAGTTTTGTTTAAAACTGTTGTCCCTTATCCTGTCACATTAGGCCCTAGTAAAAAGTCTCTTTGTCTTTCTTAGAAGTCCCCTATAAGGATTAAAAGGTTGCAGTAAGTTGTCCCCACAGCCTTCTCTTCTCCAGGCTAAACCACCCCAGCCTGCTACAGCCTTTCATCATATGAGAGATGTTCTATTATTCTGACTATTTCTGAGGATTCCTGCTCCAGTAGGTCCATCTGCTGGGGACCATGAAGCTGGATAGAGGGCCCTAGGTAAAGTCTCAAGAAAGTGGAGTAAAAGGGCAGAATCACCTCCCTTGACTTGCTCGTCACGCTTTTTACCTGCACTAACTCTGATCTGTGGTCTTGATTTAGGTTACCTCACCACAGGCATCCCCTCTTCCTTCTGCATTGCCTAGAAAATGGTGATCTTGGCTTCCCATTGCCCAGCCACATGGGAAGTCCCATGGCCCATTCAGGTGTGCAATTAAACACTGAATCCTTCATACCATGGAGTCCTGTTTCTCGTCTCCAGTTCAGTAAGGTCCACACAGAGCCCTTTTCATCCAGGAGAGATGTACCAGGGGGGTGGTTTCAAGAACAGGTACTTGCCTGTGTCTGGAGAGCAGACGGAGAAGATCCTCCATCCACAGCCTTCCCATGCTATTCCAGGCAATGCTTTTCTTCCCTGAGAGATGCTGTGAGCTTGGGGTTGCTTTGCAGAGGTCAGCGTGTCTGGCAGGATTCATGAAAGAGAGAGCTGGATGAGGAACAGAGCTCTGTGAGCCTTGCCAGTAAGAGTTTTGCCTACACCTTGCTGCTCTTGCTGTTGACTAATGCATACAGTGCTGTCTGCTTTCCTGCAACCAGTCTAGTCTGAGTCTAGTCCTCCCACTGCTGGGGAAGATGCTGTAAACCCTGAAATAACAATCCCAGCAAGTGTGCTGTGTCTCTTCCAATCTCTGATAGTTTACCAACAAAAGAATTAATTCTGGCATTTCAGTAGAGTTCAAAGCACTGAAGGATACATCTGGGATTAAGAATTGGATGTATACCAGCAGGCCAGAGGTATGGGATTAATAAAACATTTTAATAATGTTCTAGCATATCTGGTGACATTTGAGAAAGTGCTGGAGATTAATCTTTTCCAAGGATGTCCTGTACAGCTCTCTGGCTGTGGTTGCAGCCTGGAGGCAGCATCTATTGCATTTGGGGACTAGTGCTGGGCTCCACCTAACTCTGTCTCTTCTCTGACATCTGTGGGGTGCTCTCATCAGCTTTCCTGTCCTCCAACCATGCTCCCAGGTAGGAGGGATCAATGTATGTGTGGAGCAGCAGTGCTGCTGGGATGGTGTGATCCCACTGGATATGAAGTGGTAGAGAAGCAGCCTGCAATGGTGGTGTCTGGCACTAAACCCTGCTGTCAGGGAGTGGGAGAAAGTCCTTGACTTTCTGGATGGAGGAAGGTGTGTGGCAGCAACATGTGTAGGTTTTTTTTGCTTTTAATGTGGGACTTGATTAGACTAGAGAGCTTGTTGCCAAAGGTGAAATTGAAGGGAAAAGCTGAACAAATGGTTTGGACATTTGTACACCTAATGGTGGTGTCTTCTATTGTTGCCTTCATGGGGGTTTGCAGCTGCTGGAAGAAATGTGCTAGAGTGGGTTTGAGGGCAAAAATGGGTCATGTTGTGTGGGAACAGACCATAGAATCACAGAAAGTTAGAGGCCTTCTAGAGATCATCTAGTTCAAACCCCTGCCAAAACAGGATCACTTGGATTGGGCCACAGGACACGGTGTGGGGAACCAGCAGAACCTGCTAAATGTGTGGCTGATACACTCTGTGTGCTGTTCATGCAGATTTGGACTAATGCAGTGCTGCACAGACACTTGCAAGGCCATCTCTTGTTCTCGGAAAGTTCAACTCTGCTACTGATGAGTGAGAAGCCTTTGTTAAAGAGAAAACCATTGGGTATCCTGTTGCAGTGTTGCAGCCTGATGTCCTGCATCCCTCCTGGGTGCTGGGAGCAGGATTGCCCATGGGGTGAGTGTCTTGGTGGCGCTGAGCACCTTTGTTGCCAGTTCTGCTTGTGGAATAGCCCATCTCAGTGTCATTTAGTGCTTTTTCCATTTCTCATCTCAATTTTCTTACCTGCTAGTAAGTGTGTGAGAGTGAACCATGGGCCAGGAAACTTCCAACATCTTTGAGGCATGAGCACAGTAAATAAACCCTTTGGGGGTGATGGGATGGTTCCTGCAAGCTAAAGGGGGAGGTGGCTTTTGCCTCCAAGCAAACACTGGGGGCTGGCAGGGAGCTGGACAGGCTGCTCCAGTGACAAGGCTATGTTCCTGCCTCTGACCAGCAGTGCCATTTGGCAGGAGCATCCTCTGTGCTGGGGGCTTTCTCTGTGAGCAAGATCTGGTCCGGAACATCTTGTGACTGCTGATTTTCAGTTGAAAAGACTGCCTTTGTGGAATTCTTATTGCTTTCTTTGGCATCATCTCCCAATCCTTTTCTAAACTGGAAATTGGTCATTAGTGGATTTTATTGTATTTTCATTTTATTCCCAAGCTCAGTTCTGCTGGTTTCCTCCTTCCCAGGGACTGGAAGATCTAACTGTTCCTCTGCTTCTGACCTCAGGTTGTGGGAGGCTGCTTAAACAGCTTGGGGTGGGAGTACAAGCCAGGTCACCTGGAATCTGCAGCTTGCCTGCCCAGCATCACCCTCCCCATGCTTTTCGTACTGTCACCACTGGCATAATAATTCCAATAGCTCTTGAAGTTTCTCTGATTTTATAATTCACAAGTGAGCCACCTGCCTTCCCTCCAGTAAACACTGTGGCTAAACACATTTAGTCTTTTCCACCCTCTTCATTAGTCTGTAACTTAATAGAGCTGGAGAGTGTTGACTTTTGGATAAATGGCACCTTTTTGATAACCCCAGATAAGTGGGTGGTGCTCGCTGGCTGCACCCGGGGATGGTGGCCTAGATCCCATCCGCTTTCCCTCCAGCCCAGCAGTATTCCCAGCCAAGGCAGTGCCACACTGGAGTGCATCTCTAGGGGAGGCAGGAGCTCCATCTAGGAAGGGTGTACAAGGCTTTGGTCATTGCTCCTGCTGGTGAATCACTGGCTACCCTTGCAGCTGGTGCTGCCAGGTCAGGGCCTCTGTGTTTGTTCTGGATCTCAATAGACTGTAATTTATTAAATGGGTGGCAGTGTGGGATAGGGGAAGGCAAGGGGTGGCTGAAAGCCAGGGGTTTCCCCTCCCAGTGATGAGATGGGACCTGTGCCTCTGGTGAGATGGGTGGTGCTGGGATGTTGCATGTTCTGCTGTGTTTGCCAGCAGTGGGATTAGCAGTGTTCCCAGGGAAGGGGTGACATGGACCCTTCTCTTAAGCACCAGTAGTCTTGACTGGAGGGGTAAATGCAAGGCACCCACCAGTGTGTGGTGAAGTGATGTCTTGGCTTGCTCTAAACCAGCATCCTAAGATGGGAAGGTACCTTTTTAGCTTGGTCCTGTCTGTCCCCAAAATGCTCTGAAGAGTAGCTGGGACCCTCATCTTGGAGAAACCTCAGCCCATGCCAGGTGTGGATGGAGATCCTGAGCTCAGCCTTGATGTTGGACACTCTTGTGGCCAACATGATCTGTGAGTTGGCAGATCTTCCAAGGCTTCTCATCATGTCTCCATTCCCTCCTGAAGAGCCCTTAAGACTCTGCCCTACTCTCAGCACTGTTCCCATGGATGTGATGCCCATAGCTGCTGTCCTTCCCTGACAGGGGATTCTGCTATGTATTGTGCTGCAGCAGGAGAAAGGTTTACCCAGATCCAGGACCTGTGGGTGACACAGATCCCTTTTACACCTTGTGTTATCCTCTCAATGATGCCAACATCTTCCCAGCTGGGTTCTGAAACAGGAGCTGTGCACATGCCAGAACTGTAAGCCTTCACTCCAGTGTTTGTTAATGCATGCTTGTGATTAATAGTCACTGGTCTCACTCACAAGATGAATTTGTGCTCTGCTATTCAGAACAAAGTCTTTCCTCCTGGAAGGGGATGGGCACTTTCTGAGCCAGGAGGCCCCATGGTTTGTAAGGAGGTTATATCTCACTGCGTCATGAATGGGGTTTCCCTCCTTGGAGTGCCCAGCATAGCACTGCCCTTCCAGAAACCTGCTGGAGATGCCTGATCCGGCTCAGGCACAGACCCAATGGCTCAGGTCCCTGCAGCCTTGGAGAAGGAGATGGATCCTTTCCAACAGAGGCCTGGGCATCAATCCATACACAGCCCAGAGGCACCACCTTCTGTGGTGAAGGGTTTAGGGGGTTGGTGTTGGGCAATGCTTTACCCCATCTCTTCAGTGCCATCTATGGAGTGCTCTTAATGCTTCACCCATCCTCTAGTCACATCCCACACCATGGCTACCTGGCTTGCACTAAATCCTCTTGAATATCAAGGAATGGGAGAGAGTCCCTGACTTTGGGGATCGGGAAGGTGTGTGGCAGTAGCACATACAGGTTTTCAGCTTTTAATGTGGGTCTTTATGATCTGGTTGTTATTTCTGCAGCTACAGGGAACCTCTGTACTTGGAGCTTGCTCTTAAGTCTCTGCACAGGGATGAATGTAGCGTTCCAGCACCCAAGGGCATACTTGGGTTGTGAGGAAGCTAGTGCTAGCTCTTTAGGATCAAGTGCTACAGCCATGTAGTGAGCCTGGAAAGTAGCAGTCACATGGCTGCTCATGTCAGATGAGCGAGCTGTCCCTCAGGCTGGTCTTTTGCTATTCATTAGTGACTTGGATGAGGGATTAGAGTGCACTGTCAGCACGTTTGCTGATGACACAAAGCTGGATGGTGCGGCCGACGCTCCAGCAGGCTGCTGCCATTCCATGAGACCAGGACAGGCTAGATAGCTGGGCAGAGAGAAATTGAATGAGGTACAATAAAGGTGAGTGTAGAGTCTTGCATCTGGGCAAGAACAACCCCAGGGACCAGTACAGGTTGGGGACTGACCTGTTGGACAGCAGTGTAGGAGAAAGGGACCTGGGGGTCCTAGTGGACAGCAGGATGACTGTGAGCCAGCAATGTGCTCTTGTGGCCAAGAGGGCCAACAGCATCCTGGGAGGGATCAGAAGGGGGATGGTTAGCAGATCGAGAGAGGTTCTTTTCCCCCTCTGCTCTGGATTAGGGAAGCTGCATCTGGAGTATTGTGTCCAGTTCTGGGTCACTCATTTCAATAAGAACACAGAGCTGCTGGAGGGTGTCCAGTGTAGAGCAACAACGATGATGAAGGAAGTAGAACACCTCCCTTATGAGGAAAGGCTGAGAGAGCTTTGAGAAGAGGAGGCTGAGGGGTGACCTCATTAATGTCTATAAATATGTGAGGGGTGGGTGTCAGGAGGTTGGAGCCAGGCTCCTCTCAAAGTCATCTAGTGATAGGACAAGGGGCAATGGGTGCCAGCTGGAACATAGGAGGTTCCATATAAGTATCAGAAGAAACTTCTTCACAGTGAGGGTAACAGAGCATTGGAACAGGCTGCCCAGGGTGGTTGTAGAGTCTCCTTCTCTGAAGATGTTCAAGACCATCCTGGACCTGTTCCTGTGTGACTTAGTCTAGGTGATCCTGGTGTGGCAGGGGGATTGGACTAGATGATCTTTTGAGGTCCCTTCCAATCGCTTATGATTCTATGACAAAGCCACTGGAGGTCTGGGATTTGTTCTCTAAATGGCTTTTTGCAGGGACAACTTTCACAGGGTGATGCCCCTGGGGTAGAAGACCAGCTGCACCATTTGGGCAAACTTGTCACATATTTTCTTGAGGTGGGTGTTGAAAGGAAAGGCTGGGGAGGTTGGTATTGGCTTCAGGAAGAGATGCCTAGAGAGAGGTTTCTAGCCTCTTCCCATGAGGGGACCACTTGCCAAGGTCCGCTCATTGCATTTGACCTCACAGGGACTCCCAAGGGCTGAGTGGGAGACTATGGGAATTATAGTGTGGTGTCTTCTGACCTGGCATGGAGGCTTGTGGTGGTTCTGGTTTGCACTGGGCCTGAACCAGCACTGGAGCTCAGGAGCAGGGTTATTGCTCACTGTCAGCCCACCCTAACACCACCCAAGTGGATGAGTCTTCTTGTGGCATCCTGTGAGGCTCAGATGCCACCCTGGATCCTGCTGACCACTGGCTGCTGCTGTTGGTAGATTCTTCCCCATGTTTTCCTTGGACTCAGCTGAAACAGTTAATGAAACTGTTTGAGAGGGGCCCCCAAAGGCAACTCCTGGAGGTAATAATCTTCTTTCTTTTTTCTTTTCCCTTGCTAATTGCAGAGTTGACATCTGTCCCCTCTCATGAAAGGCTCTTTTGTTAGCTGGGTTGCTGGGCAAAGCTCTGCCTTGGCAGGAGGTTGCAAGACCCAGTTCTGTCTCCTGCACATCCCTCTTTGGCAGCAGGTAGTGAAACGGTTCTTTCAGTTACAGCAATGTCCCTCCTTCCCTGGCTTCCATCTACAAGAAATAAAACAACCTATCACCCTACAAAACCCCTCCATTTAGCCAACAGCACCTGATTTTTGCCCCAGTTCCACCTGTTGAGCAGAGGGAAAGGTCAGTCAGTCTAGACGCTAATCTATCAAGTGTTGTATTTCTTTGCCTGCAGGTGTCTTAGCAACAGGATTAATGCAGCGGCATAAGGTGGTGTTGGCTGGATCCTGCTCCATCCTGGTCTTGTGGTCTGGATGAGTGCTGCGCTGCATGGCCAGACAGTGGGGAGAGGTGGGTTGGGCTCTAGGGGCAGCCCCAGCCCCACTCCCTGCACCCTCCCACGGCTCTGCTGGCAGATTGCAGTGATCAGCTTTGGTCCAGCAGCAGGGAGATTTGTAGACAGGTGATATAAAAGGGCTTGCAGATGTTTTTGGCTGCCCTGCATCCATACAGGGGTGCATGGGTCAGTGGTGAAGCAAAGAAACACAGAATCATAGAACCAGTTATGAAAAGGTCTTTAAGATTGTGGAGTCCAGCCATTTATCAAACACTGGAGAATCTGCCACTAACCTATGTCCCTCACAACCACATCTCCAAGGCTTTTAGATCCCTCCAGAGACAAGGACTTTTTTCTCATGTGTGCTTAAAACCACTGCCCTGAGCAGCCTGGGTCAGGTAGGGCTTGACAACCTTTTTGAGGAAGAAACTTTTTCTCATGTCCAACCTAAATGTCCCTTGGTGCAACTTGAGGCCATGTCCTCTTGTCCTGTAGCTTGTTCCTTGTGAGAAAAAACTGACCTCCATCTCACTCCACTCTCCTTTCAGGAAGTTGTAAAGAGCAAGGTCTCCCTTGGGCCTCCTTTCCCCAGTTCCGTCAGCTGTACCTCAGAGCACTTGTGCTGCAGACCCTTCCCCAGCTTAATTTCTCTTCTCTGGACCTGCTCCAGCCCCTTACTATTGTATTTGGAGTGAGGGTCCCCAAACTGAACCCAGTATTCAAGGTGTGGCCACAACTGTGCCCAGACCAACACCAACCATGGCTTGTGAAGCTCACTGAGGTGTGATGCTCCATGGCCAGGTACACTCTGCCTGGTAGCACCAGGTCTACTCTGGCCATCCAGGACCTTGGGGCATCCCATGTCACTGTAAATCATGGTGGAATAGGTCTCCCAGTACATCCCCTGGATTTCAGTGTGTCAGGTCTCCTGCACAGCCCCAGTATTCCAGGTGTATGAGCAGTTGCTCTGCAGAGGTTGCCATTACATTCTCAGCATGTCTGTGGCCTCAGGGATCTACTGTTATGCAAACACCAGTAAAAAACCAGTTTTCTTGGGTAGGGGGTAGAAACCTTTCCCATTTCCTTCCTTTTGCTATTTAACCTTTCCATCACACTGTTGTGGTTCAATGTCTTGATGACCCTGGTTTGCTTCTGAGTGTTGCCTGGGTTCAGGGGACAGCAGGTACCAGCATTCAGCACCTGAACAGCCAGCAACTGGTACCGTGGGGGCTGAGGGGTGCCAGGCAGCCAGAGCTGGCAGCTGGCGCCTGCTGGAGATGTGGCACAGGGCCATGGGGCAGCTGCCAGCTGATAACATTGTCCTGTTTAATCTTTTTAAGTCCTTCCTCTGCTTTCCCTGTGGCCCCTTCCAGGTTTTCTTCTGCCCTCATTTCCTTGCTGAGAGCCCAGCAAAGATTTCCCCATGAGCCACATGAAATATGGCTGTTCCCCCATCCCACAGTGCTCCAACATCTCCCAGAAGCAGGAACAACTCAACCTTCTCCCACCATAAGCAGTTTGAAGAGGAAACTCTGGGTTTAATCTTTGCCTTGCAGCCACTCCATCACTCCAGCCAAGCAAGCAATGAGTCATTTGGGTACTGACACAACCCTGCGAGCACCTTAAATCTTCAGTGTCCTTACAAGTGAGGTGCTGGTCCAGCAGCAGGGCTCAGCGCCGGAGGCTCCAAGGCCTCTACTCTCCAGCTGCTGGCTTTCCATCCCACAAGCAGCCACATGTTTTAATTAGGTGAGGGGCTGGCAGAGCTCCAAGGTAGGGAGAAAGGGGGTTCGTTTCCCACAGAGCCCATCTGAGCACTGCAGGGACAGGCTGTAGCTTGCCCAGCATCCCATCATGTAGATCCTTGCGTTTGGGTGGGTTTTTTTTTCCCCTGCAGCTGGGACAGGTTAAGTGGGGTTTTCAGAGTGGTTTCTTTTATCTTGGATGCTTAAAACCACAACAAATAAGAATCCACTCCAGGGCGACGGGCCAGTGACACTGCAAGGAAGGAAAGATGTTGCTCTGCTGATTTATGGGGCTTTTGTTATCTCTCAGGTCACCGCTAGCATTTGTAGAATTGGTCTTGCTGCAGCATAAAGTGGTCTTGCTCCAGCTTTCCCATTAGGAGGAAACTTGTGTGAGGAGGTAATTAAAGCTCAGCAGTAAGAAAAAAAATTTAAAAAATAAATCCCGGAGCATCTGTTTGTGGTGCTTGGAGCCAGGTCCTTTGGCAGCTATGTGTGTCCTCTCCCTTGCTCTGTCCTTGGCTGGGCTGTCTACAGCCTGCAGCAGAGAAAAAAAATGCGTTTTTTGCCCTTTCTCTAATTTTTCTGGCTCATGCACCAGCATGCCAAAATAAAATAATTATGCATTTTAGCCATAGGAGTGTTTTAATCCATCTGAAGGCAACTTTCAGTATTTATCACCTTATCTGAGCTGGTGCAAGCACTGGAGTGGACTTGTGGTGGTGTGAGGAGGTTGGGACCCCATCCCACAAATGAGAAGTGGTGGATCTGACTCATCCCTATTAGAACCCCCTTGGAGTGAGCTGTGGGGCTGCAGCTGCCTGCAGTGTCTCATTCTTTTTTAGGTTTTCTCTTAAGTATTTGGGAAGTGAATATTTATGATCTGGGGTGGCAGTGGGTGCTGCTCACTGGGAATGGAGGAATAGGCTTCTCCTTTTTGGAAGCCCAAGTATGGACATTAAGAGCAAAACTATCCCAAAGAGCTTCTTTCTTTTAGGGATAACTAAAAGGAAGTTCCTGAATGACGTACCCGGTACAGCTCACCCAGCCTTTCCAATCCGCCCCCCTTTTGAACCCTATGGTATGTGAATTTTTGCTGGTGTCAGAGGGTCAGTGGCAGCACAATCCCTCCCGGTTAAAGGGTGGGAATACCAGTGTGTGCAGCTTGGGATAATTACCAGTTGTCAGCAAAACAATAGTGGCATTGTAGGGCAGGAGCAATGGGAAAGGGCCCCTGTCTTGATCGTAATGTTACTTTTCTATTTATGTTGCCATAGTCTGTGCTGAGAAATGGCCCTATTCTCTCTAATCCTCCTCTTCAGGCATGCCTGCTGGGTTTTTTCTGTGGTTTCTGGGTTTTTTTTTTTTAACCCTTATTGTCTCAGAAAACAACTTGCCGAATGCATCTCTGTGGCACTGTGCTGTATGGTCATCCTTGGCCAGTGCACCATGCTCATGGGCTGGCCAGCTTGGCTTTGGGGTGCTGATGCCAGAGGGACTGCTCAGCCATATCATCTCCTTGCTCAGGAGGGAGCAAACTTTCTCCTGAATCTCCATCTGCATATTAATAGGAATCAAATTTACACCCATCCTTGCTACTGACAACTGTCATAGAATCATAGAATCATTAAGGTTGGAATAGATGTCCAAGATAAAGTCCAACCATCAACCCAATGGGACCTGGTTAGAGATGGTATTGACATTGTGTTCTACTTTAAAACCAAATGATTTGTCAAAAAAAGGAATAATTGACCCATCAATTACTTTTGGTCCCCATCTCCTGCTCATGCTGAGAACAAGCAGCTGTTGAGTGCAGAGGGAAGGTGTGTTTTCTGGCTTCCCAATTGCCAAAGGAAACTAAAATACCTTATCTCCACTGTGTGGAGCAGCAAAGTAGTTAGTGACAACATCAACCCTTTTGACTCCTTTGATCCCCTTAATCCCCTGGATGTCCATCTCTGGTAGCGCTTGGATTTTCTCAAAAGATCTAAATTTTGCTGCTTAAATACTTCCTGTGCCAGTGGAGACACAGACTGTCATCTTGGTAGGGACTGGGGATTTCAGCCTTGGCTAACATCATCAGGTTGTTGCATTCAGTTTAATTTCAAGGTGTTTAACTGATTTGTTTTTGCAGCAGGTAGGTTCAAGGCTGGACAACACTTTTCTTATTTAAGTGGCCTCTCATCCAGACTACTAATTAAGATATTAAATAGCTTTGATCCCAGCATCCACTCTTAAACGGGTCTGCTGGCGATCTCATGTGGATGTCTGGTGTGAAGTGCGACACTGAGCAGACAACCCTGGGATGGGACAGGATGGGATGGGATGCCAGAGCAGATGGCTGAGCTCGGCTGCCTGGTGCAGAGGAAACTTTAGAAAGAGCAGGGGAATGATGCCAAAGTCAGCAACACAGGCACACTATTGTCTGAGGAGTTCAGAGAGGTGGAAGGACCACAGAGCGGACAAGGAATCTTATTACCAGCACAGCCGGGGGCTTCAAGAGGCTCCAAGTTAAACAAAGTCCCCTATCCCACAGGGAGCTGGTGCTGATAAGTGCAGGGCTGGCTGGAGGAGCAGGAAGTTGCAACTGAAGCTGAAACTCAAAAATCCCCTCCGGTATCCCTCTTCACCTTTCTCATTCCCTGACAAAATAACGTTTCCCACCACCTGGCCCCACAGAAGCCATGTCAGCTTTGATTTTGCTGCAAACCACACTGAAGATGAGGTAAATGAACTGCTGGGCAAGTTCCCCTCACATACAATTGTGGAGAGGCTCCCCAAAGTATGCATGAGCTGTGACCATTGCCTGTTGTAGCAGCTTAGAGCAGCTGGAAGCTGGCAACCACAGCTTGCAGCGAATGCAGGATGGATGGTGCACCACAGAATGGGTGCTGTACCATGCCGTGGCAGCTTCAGGTACTGCTTCATTTGGCAGCTCTGCTGTGTTTTGTATGGTGAATTGGGTCGGTTTTTTTTAGCTGTAGTGGTGTTTTCCTCTGTGCTGGAGTCCTATAAAACAGCTGGCAAATGACAACTCCTAGCTTCTGTCCTGTGCAGCCTTCAAAGTTGGTACAAGGTTACTCTTAGTCAGTGCTCTTTGACATTGTTGGCTTTAATGTCCCTGCATGGTGCAGTACACACAGAGTCAAGGGGTGGGCAGGGTATCCTGCAGGCCCTTTCTCAGTCTCTCTTGGTGCCTATATTGGGAATATGCTTGTGGGAGTCATGTACTGCTGCTTTGGGCTTTGTTAACTTCTCTGCCACATGATGCTGGAATAGGAATGTTCTCCCTACAGAGGGAGGTGGAAACAGAGAGGCACAAAGGTGGGAACTGACACCCTCTTCGATAATTGGGATAACCCCTTGTGCCCAGATGGTGGTTACTTACGCTGCCAGAGCCCCCCTTCGACTTCATGCTGGGACAGGAATTCCAGGAATGCAATTGAAATTCAGGGCTTCCCAGGATTGTTGTTCCCAGGCTGAGCCAAGGACCTTGGTGGGGGGCGAGACTGGTGATAAGTCTTCCCCCTCCAAGGAGCAATTAGTCTGCAAGGTGATTTATTAATGCAATTGAGGGTGAGTAAGGGGGTCGAATTCCTTCCCTCTCCTCCCCTCCCCTTATCTCCAAACTGTTGGTTTGCTGAGAGTGATGGGAACCAGAGCCAGTGGCTCCTGAGGAGGCAGAGACAAGGTGGAGCAGGGACACTGGTGATGGGGCTGGGGGTTACAGGTCACGATACCTTGCATTTTAAAGATCTCCTTGTACTTTTAAAGACATTCCTCATGTTTGGCTGTGCCTGGAGGTTGATGGTCCCTCTCCATCAACCATCTCCTTTGAGGCCAGGGCACCTTGCAGGGTGGCCAAAGTCACACCATCCTAAATTCTTTAGTTGCCTTATCCTCCTCCCCACGTGGATGGGGAAAAGGGGGACTGCAGCATATCTTGCTTGGGCTTTCTTCAGCTTGGGGCTCCCGGTCTTCACTGGAGGGTTACAAGTTACAAGGCAAGCTCAAGATGCTTTCAGAGAGACTTGGCCCTTGATGTGTCATTCCCCACGGTCTCGACCCCCAGCGGTATTTTTAGCCACTCTTGGAAGGAAGGCTGTTTGCTTTGTTCTTTGCTTCCCTTGTCTGCTGCTGTCGCCAACATAATTTCCCATGAGAGCTCACAAAAACCCTCCTTAGATGACTAGGATGGATGTCCCCAGTGCAGTGCCTTTGTCTGCTCAGTGCAGGAGCAGGAGGAAGTTGTAGGTAATGGTAAGGGTCTGGGCATGGCCACACTTCTTGCCCTCCAGGGCTGTTTAATAGCTCCCTGAGGCAGTTGTGACATTTGCAGGGTTTATCTTATTGAGGAATTTGCTGGGAGGGTGTTTCTGTCTCTCCATGAGTAAATGTTTAGGAACGCTGAGCATGCAATCTTGGGAGCTCCACGGTGTTGCACAGCCAGAGGCAGGGAAAATGCTGGCCCAAAGGCAGGTCCCATCAAACTGGCACCTGTGTAATTTCTGGGGCAGCAATGGGTGCAGACACATGGGCTGGATTGGCCCCATGCATCCTCATCCCCATCTCTCTGGCTGAGCACCTATACATGGGCTGGATCCAATTGCTTCTCCCCCAGGCTTTCTCCTTATGGGAGGTCAGCAGCTGGGGATGTAGCAATGTCCTCAGCGAGTGTCTCGATGAGAGCCTTTTAACTGTTGTTTGGGCTTTTAGATGAGGAACAGGATTAAAATCCCAAACATCGATAGGATTTGTTGATACCATCTGCTGCTGACAGGCACTGAATTTTCCTGCTCAGTGCAAGCGTGCTCTTTCTTCCTTCCTCTCTCCCTTCCTCCCTCCTTTCCTTCCTCCCTTCCTTTTTCCTAATTCTCCTTTCCTTTTCCCTATGTGCAGTCAGGAACTGTATAAAGTAGTCTCCATTCCTTAAGGTTCTCAAGACTCAGCTAGATAAAGCCCTGAACAAGCTAGTTTTTGCTCAGAAGTGACCTTGCTTTGAGTAAGAGATTGAACTAGAGACCTCCAGAAGTCTTTCCCAGCCTGGTTTATCCAGGGCGCCTATTCTAGTGTTCAGTGACGGCAGATTTGTGTAAACTCTGCTGCAATATCTAAACAGTTTTTAATTATGTTGCAGTTGGGAATTTTCCATGCAATAGGCTTCAAAATATATATTGGACCTTGAGAAAGAACTGCCTGAGCTGAGAGAAGGGGGTGAAGAAAGAATATTTCTAGGTGGGGGGGTTGCAGTTTCAGATTGAAGGGGTAGATTTATATTGTATCTTAGGAAGAAATTCCTCACTGTGAGGGTGGTAAGACACTGAAAGAGGTTGCCCAGGAGACACTGTGGATGTCCCATCTCTGGTAGTGTTCATGTTCATGTTGGATGGGCCTGGAGCAAACTGCTCTAGTATAAAGTGTCCCTGCCCATGTCAGGGAGGCTGGAATGGCAATCCTTAAGGTCCCTTCCAACCAAACCTATGATAGGGCAGTATTACTCTTGCTGGTTGTAACGTGCCAGGTTTTTTGGCCTTTGTGTCCCTAGGGCTGTCCCCAAACCTGTTTCCTGCTGGTCCCAGCGGACCACTTTAGGGAGCACACTCTAGTCTGTATGTGGGGAAAGGGGTGGACAGCACAGCTGCTCTGGAAGGACCAGAGGTAAGAGGTGATTTGTACTCATCTTGCCTGCAGGCTGAGGGAAGTCAGTGTTGGACTCAGCTAACAGAAAATGGATTTAAAGACCCTGGAAATTAACAAATTTGTTAATTAAAGCCCTAAGTTGCTAGAAGAGGCATTGTGGGCACTTGCCATGGGGATGCTATGAGGCCCATTCTGCCTGGGCTCCAGGAGGGTATGGCTGAGCAGGGGATGCCTTGTGGGAATCTTACCCTCTGTAGCTCAGTCTCTTGGCCACTGACACAAGGAACAACAACATAAGTTTCTACAGATACATCAATAATAAAAAGAGAACGAGGGAGAATCTCTGTCGCTTACTGGATGTGGGGGGAACATTGCAACCAATGATGAGGAAAAAGCTGAGATACTTCATGCTGTCTTTGACTCTGTCTTTAATGGCAGATCAACTCTTCCCAGGATGTTCAGTCTCCTAAGCTTGATGATAAGGATAGTGAACTGTACAAATCCCCCATAATCCAGGAAGAAGTAGTTAATGATCTGCTTCTGCACCTAGACACTCACAGTCTTTGAGACCGGATAGCAGTCACCCAAGAGTACTTAGGGAGCTGGCAGGAAAGCTCACCAAGCCTGTCTCCATCATTTTTCAGCAAAGGAGATACCAGATGACTGGAAGGTGGCTGATGTGACACCTAGCTACAAGAAGGGCCAGAAGGAGGATCTGGGGAACTGCAGGCCTGTCAGCCTGATTTCAGTACCAGGAAAGATCATGGAGAGGATCATCTTGAGGGAGCTCTCACAGCAATTGAAGGGCAGCCAAGGGATCAGGACCATCCAGCATGGGTTTATGAAAAGGAGATCTTGCTTAACTAATCTGATCTCTTTCTATGACCATGTGACTCACCTACTGGATGGGGGAAAGGCTGTGGATGCTGTCTACTTGGGCTTTGGGGAGGCTTTTGACACAGCATTCTCCTGGAGAAACTGGTGAATCATGGTCTAGATAAATGTACCTTCACTGGGTTAAAAACGTGCTGGTGGGCCATTCACAGAGAGTGGTGATTAATGGGGTGAAATCTAGCTGGCAGCCGGTCACAAGCGATGTCCCTCAGGGCTCAGTTTTGGGCCTAGTTCTTGTTTAATAACTTTATTGATGACCTGAATGTCACCAAAGTTTGCAGACGACACCAAATTGTGTGGAAGTGTTGATCGGCTGAAGGGCTGGAAGGCTCTACAGAGGGACTTGGACAGGTGGGATCGATGGGTCAAGGCCAATTGTCTGAGGGACAATAAGGCCAAGTGCTGGGTCCTGCATTTCGGTCTCAACAACCCCAGGCAACGCTACAGGCTTGGGGTTGAGTGGGTTTAAAGCTGCCCAGCAGAAAAGGACCTGGGAGTGCTGGTAGACAGCTGGCTTCATACGAATCATAAGTGTGCCTAGGTGGCCAAGAAGGCCAACAGGATCCTGGCCTGGATCAAGAATAGTGTGGTCAGCAGGAGGAGGGAAGTTACCGTGCCCTTGTACTCAGCCCTTGTGAGGGCTCGAGTACTGTGTTCAGTTCTGGGCCCCTCATTATAGGAAAGACACGGAGATGATGGAACAGATCCAGAGGAGAGCTACCAAACTCATAAGTCATATGAGGAAAGGCTGAGGGAGCTGAGTATATTTAGTCTGGAGAAGAGGAGGCTGAGGGAGGACCTTATTGACCACTACAACTTCCTGAAGGGAGGTTGTGGAGAGGTGAGTGTTGGCCTCTTCTCCTTAGTGACTAAAGACAGTACCGGGGCAATGGTCTGCAGTTGAGGCAGGTGAGGTTTAGATTAGATCTTGGGAAGCAATTTGTTACAGAAAGAGTGGTGAGACACTGGAACGGCATTCCCAGGGAGGTGGTTGAGTCACAGTACCTGGAGGTATTTAAGAAACATGGTATAGACACGGGGCTCCATGATCTGCTATAGCGGCAGGCATGGAGGGGGTTATTTTGTGCTTGTCCATCAATCAGGTGTTTAGGTTTTTTGTGGTTGTGGGTATGGTTGGATTCGGTGATCTAGCAGTCCCTTCTAGCCAGGATTATTCTGTGATTCTTGGTGTGGGATCTGCTGTTGACATTAAAGCCATTTCAAATCTGTGCTTGCTTTGTCTTTTTGGGCTCAAGGCTTCTCACTCAGCAAATCTCAGACACATGGTCCCCCACCAGTTTGTGGAGACCTTTCCTGAGATGTGAATGACACCACCATGCTTGTACCCTGCAAAACCCACTGCCCAGGTGACCCCTTGCTTACAGGAGGGATTACCAGTCAAAGCACGGTGAGTCTTGCCCCTTACGTGGTGTAGCAAAATGGATCTCCTGAATGCGCTTCTTAGCTCTGCTCAGCCTGAGGCTCCCTCTGCTGTCCATTTGTCCATCCTTCTGCCTGTCCTCCTGCCCAGCTCTTGCTGGGGATCCAGCATCGACCCGTGGAGGGGCTTTTGCTGGGCTGAGGTAAGGGCCCCAGGATATGAACTGAGGACACAGCACACAGTGCAAAGCCTAGTGGGTTCATGGCCAGGCTTGTCATCCCCAAACACCACCGCCGGCTGCTCCCATGGCACGGGACACACATGGCAAGGTCACTGGAAACCCTCTCACTTGGCCCCTCCTCAGCCCCCAAAGAGTATCATTGTTATTCTTTAACTAGCGGTGGACTGCTGCAGCCTGAAACCTGCCTGACAGGATTTAGTTTTTATCTTCCATTTATCTTTCCCTTTTCCTCTGCTTTTTTCCACTCCTCTTTTCCCCTCCCCCCTCCCCCTTTCCTCTTTTCCTTCTGTTCAAGATTCACCCTCTTTTTCCACTTCCCTCTCTTTTTATCCCTTTTCTTCCCCTTTCTCGCCTCCCTCCTTCTTTCTCCTCTTTTTTTCCCCTTTCTTCCTTTTTTCCTTCCTTCTGTTTTTATCCCTTTTCTGCCTCTTTTGCACCTTCCCCCTTCTCTTTTTTCCCCCCTTCCTTCTTTTTTCCTCTTTTTCCCCCTTCTTTTCTTTTCTTACAGATATTTTTAGAATTTACTTTTTTCTTCTTTCCTTTTATCGTTTCCTTTTTCCTTCTTTCCTCTTCTCTTTTCCTTTTTCCTTCTTTCCTCTTTTCTCTTCTTTTTTTCTTCTTCCTTTTTCTCGTTTCCTTTTTTCTTCTTTCCTCTTCTCTTTTCCTTTTTTCTTCTTTCCTCTTCTCGTTTCCTTTTTTCTTCTTTCACTTTCTCATTTCCTTTTCCTTTTTTCATTTGTTCTTTTTTTTCCTTCTTCCTCCTTTCATTTTTTCCTTTAGTTTTTTCCTCATTTTCCCTCCCCCCCCCTCTTTTTTTTCCCGTTTAAAATAAATCAAACCCTCCAGTCACCAAGTCACACCTCTCCCCTCCCCAACTTCCTCTGCGGTTTCTCAGGACTAGGCAAACCCAAGGATCTGCCGCAGCCCTGCTCCCCACCACAACTGGAGTAATAACCCCCCCCTCCACCACCACTTCCCAGTTTATTACCCAGTTTATTTTTATCTCAGTCACCCCGCTTCACGCAACCACATCTGGGCCCTTCACTGGTTTCTTGGGTTGGCGAGGGTTTTCTTCCTTTTATTGCCCTCAGATCCTTTTCTTTTAGATTGGAAATATTAATTGGAATCGGAGGAG